>JBBPTX010000852.1:0-15315 GCA_038094595.1 Pulveroboletus aff. annulatus | reverse complement strand
AACGGAGATTNATATATACATGAGGTATCCAGCCGTTGATCTGCTGCGGGTGGATAGAATGGAAGATGTCAATGGTAATTAAAGATAAGGGATCACATCACAGTGATGGGGTGGCTGGTGTGAGGTCTGTGATGATCACAGTAATTAAATATGTGCTGTGATCTGTGGAGCGAAGGTGAAGAGTTTGAATGTGAAGCCCACAGATCTGGAAGGGCCCGTAGATCCCCTGTGTCTGGCACAGTGTCTAAGTCGGGTTTTCCCTTGATAAGATAAAGGAAAGCGTCTGTATGCGTAAAGTAAAGGTGGAAAAATATATAGCTGTAACACCCACCATCACCACTGTTACGATTTGCTTGCAGGATAGACACTTTTTCTCTTCTTTCTCTTTCAGACTAATTGTTTACTTTCTCATGCTTAATCTGTGACCTTCCATGTTGTTCTACAACATTCCATACATCTCATAAGCATGCTTATCCTCCACTACGCAGATATCCCTTCTTCTTCTGATCTTCTCACGCCATATGCGCCAGCCCTTAATGTTTCTCTCTCATGCATGGGTTCTCTATTTTTCTTTCCATTTCTAATGCTGTTTCCCATGCCGGCCCTTAACCATCATGACATGTAACTGTCACACCTTCGTCGCACTATATAAACCCTTCAACTGGGTCTCTCATTCCTCTTCCTTAGCTTAGTTCTATCTGTGGCTTGCCACCTAGTTAGCACTAGCAATCTACTTGCCTTTACTCCTCAGTCTTTGTTCTACTATTAAGTGAACACTTCATGCTTGGCCCCACTGTCTTCGTGTGTCTCTGCCCCTTGAAACCATTGACCCACTAGTCAAGCTAGACAGCAGTTACCTTTGATCCTTGATAGTACCTTTGACCCAGCATCCCCATGGCTGGTCCTACATTGTTGTATATATGAACGACTGAACTCTCGACCCTACTAGGCATTAGTAGGTCTATGCGCGACCTTACCCAAGGCCATGTGTAACAAAAGAACTAAGCTACCTCCTTGTTTGGGTACTATCATGTATGCCGCCCACCATAGCTTCTCACTGAAACACTCGAACCACTGATTTGCGTTGGAACCCTCGAGAACCTCTGTGTACTTCACACTCTGACTCCTCCGACGACCCCGATGACCTCAACCAAGCATATTGGGATGAAGACCCTGACAAGCCTTTACTAGACTCTGATGAAGAACTTGCCATCCGTGACCTTGCCCACAGTTTTTCTGCTTCTGTGCAGATACCTCATCCCCAGACTCCTCTGTCTCCGACACCCAGATGCCAAACTGGCCACATCTTTCCTCCAATTCCTCGTCCCCCATCCCCTACCATGACTATGAAACCCCTCGAACTTTGCATCGGTGCCCCAGAGTAGTACGATGGCAATTACAAGACAGCCAAGCAATGGCTGGACTCTATCGTCTTTTACCTCAACGTCAATGCTGAGGTATACACCACCAACCCCAAGTGAATCACATTCACTCTCTTGTACATGACTAAGAGTCCCGCTCTCACTTGGGCCAACACCTTCTGAGCATCGAAGATTGCACCTAATGGCTCGATTTCGATGGGCTCATGGTCCAACTTCTGTGACGTCTTCATCACGGTGTTTAAACACCACAATACCATCGGCAACACAATTGCCTGGCTTACCATGACCTGCATGACTGCCACCAAGAATGGCAGCTATTTCCCCTTGTTGACTGAGTACAATGCTCAGTTCCAAAACCACTATGCCATCACCGGCATAGCAGATCACAATGTCCTTATCAGCTACTATTCTGCTGCTATCCGCGAAGTCCTTATGCGCCACATCTTGGCCATGGAGAAGGTCCCCACCACTATTGACAACTGGTTAAAGAAGGCTGTAACCTTCCAAACCCACATGGAATGTGCTTGAGAAATCACTGCTCGACACAAAACCCCCTTGCGCCATACATATCACTAGTACACTGCCCCCACCCCTGCTAAAGACCCCAATGCCATGGACGTTGATGCCGTCCACCTCCTGTGACTCACCCCGGAAGAATGGGAACGCTGCCAAAAGGAAGGCAGATGTTTCTGTTGCCACCAGAAAGGATATTGGTCCTCCTCCTGTCCTACGTTTACTTCAAATACCCCAAAGCCGAGGAAGATCATCTGGAAGGTCGTAGAAGTGGAAGTCGAGGACACAGAAGAAGTCCCTTGACTACTAGAGATTAACGACAAAGAAGACGACAAAGAACCTAAGGTGTCCCGTGTCACCTTCACTCAGGATTTTTGAAATGGAACACTGCCTCAATGTCAGTAGTTCCTCCTATTACATGTGTGCCTGTACTTGTATCCATGTCAAAGAAATCAATGTGTATTCCCTTACAACTCATCGACCCTTCGCACATGATGAAAACTGTTGACACTCGCACCCTTATTGACAGTGGGGCAGACATCAACTGCCTCGACTGGGATTTCGCTTGCAAACATCGACTTTCCCTCGATAAACTTCCAAATCCCATCCCTGTTAATAATGTTGATCAAACCCCAAATGCTTGAGGAGCCATTTGCTACACCGCTTCCCTGTTCACCAACATTGACAGAATTGCTGAACACGTATGATTTCACGTCATGCATTGTGGGTCCGAAAACATGATTCTCAAAACACCGTGGTTGAGGGCTATGAACCCATCTATTGATTGGTTGTCACAGACAATCAACATTCTTGAATTAGTAGATGAATCCGCCTCCCTTTACCATATCTACGTTGCCGACCTCAAGTGGCACGATGATGCTCAACCTTGGGCACTTCCCTCAAAACCACTCCGCCACGTCATGGTTGAAACTATCCCTGATCACACCCTCTCCACTTACCTTGACATACCCAACGGAAACCTCTATGTCTGTCGGGCACTATATAATAACTCCTGCCAACGGGTTCTCAAGATAGGATCCTGATATCATCAGACCCACCCAAAGCTTGTTGCCAAGCTCACCACCGCTACTGAACTTGCGGCAGCCACTGAGAAGGCCAAGCCGAAAACTACTCTACCCGACACATACAAAGACTTTGCGCCTGTCTTCATCAAGGAATCTGCCAACTTCCTTCCCCCTTCCAGACCATACAACCATGAAATCAATGTCAAAGACTCGTTCACCCCAAAGATTGGCAAACTCTACCCGCTCATCCCTGATAAAAAGAAAGCCACTAAAGACTTTCTTGATGAAAACCTTGCCGCTGGCAAGATTCGCCCCTTGAACTCTCCTCAAGCGTTGCCATTCTTCTTTGTCAAGAAGAAAGACAGCAAGCTCCATCCATGTCAAGACTACAGGTGTTACAGCTATATATTTTTCACCCTTTACTTTGCGCATATGGACACTCTCTTTATCTTATCAAGGGGAAACCCGACCTAGACACTGTGCTAGACACAGGGGATCTATGGGCCCTTCTAGATCAGTGGGCTTCACCTTCAGCTCTTCACCTTTCGCCCCACTGATCACTACACGTATTTAATACATCGTGATCATCACAGACCTCACATCAGTCACCCCATCACTGTGATGTGATCCCTTATCTTTAATTACCGTTGACACCTTCCATTCCACCCACCCGCAGCAGATCAACAGCTGGTAACCTCATGTACCTATTAATCTCCGTTACAGGCTGACTCCTCATGTCAATCATATTGGGCCTAGGGGATGGACTTATGTAGATACGTATCTAGATTGATACACAACATGTATCTACACGTAGAATAGTATATAAAGCAAAACTGGACGGAGCTTAGTCTCCAGTCTAGTTCTCTTGTTCCCTGCCTACAAAGTTCCCCCTCTTAAGATAGTCCTTCCACTCGATGTTTAGAGATAGTGATTGCCCTGCAAGATTGTAGTCACAACACTAGAACTAGACTGTTTTCATCTTACTACCCTTTCACTATCTACCAAACGACAGCAGACGTGTCTAGCCTTCTCTCTTGCACCACAGGCTCTAGCAAGTGAGCGCTTCTCTAAGTATCTCAGGATAGCGCTAATAGGGGCTTGCTATCAGTGCCCATCACCTTTCACCGATCTCTTCTCCCTTTCATAGCATATCTCCCCACTGTCGATCTAGCCAGACCTTGGGAATTAGTAGACATACCAGTAGCAGTAGGAGCACCAGTTAAGGAAAAGCCCAGGGAGTACTCGCTTGCAACTGCGAGCACAGCGAGTGAAGAGGACCCAAATGATTGGCCAGACATTGCGGCCACAGAAGAAGAGTTCTGGCAACTTGTTGAACAAGACCTAGAACCACACAGCTTCAGAAACGGAGGTGAAGTTGACTTAATTGCCACCAACATCAGATACATGGGTCACACCTACTATTGGGAACCCACACCATCAGCACAAACCCTCAGCCCCGCCACAGACCTCACCTTGCTTAGATATCCCACCACCCCTGAGCGGAGTCCATCCAGATCCCCTCAACCAGATCCATTCACATGGCCAGAAGCACCATGTAATGTTCGTCTAGAAGCAACCCTAGGCGCACGGCAGTTCATCAGAGAAGCAAGCATAGCAAGGAGGTGATATAGAGAAGCCTCAGAGGAACAAGACAGAGAATTACCTCGCACTAAAAGGCAAAGACGCGAATACTCACAAACGATCAGGAGGAACAATCGTTTCAGCAGAGTTCAACTATGAGTACAACAGCGAAAATCATACAAATACTAGTTACCCTTCTACAAATCACAATGTCTTTTATCCCCATCACAGCACAAGATCTCTGCACCACTTTCGCAGACACCGGTGCCAACCATCTAGAAGCAATAGCACAATTCGCCCAAATGCAAGACCAAAGATATGAGCACCTTTCAAATGAGGTGACTAGGTTAAACAACGCAATGGCATGAATCAAACAACTAATACAAGCATTATCACCACAAATGAAACCACCAACCAGACAACCCACACCTAGTGGATCAGGAAAGGATAAAGAAAAGGAAAGAACTTCCTCTAGTTCCAGAAAAGTAGAAATCTTTGCAGATCCAGGAGATTATGATGGATCGTTTGTAAAATTCGATGAATGGTGGGCTAAGATTCAAGCCTGGATTCAAATAAACAGGCATGCAATAGAACCCCAAAGTGGAGAAGCAATTCTTGCAGTTCTATCCAGATTAAAAGGGTCAAGGGTAGGACCCTTCGCTCAATTGAGATTGCAAAGGATGCACAGTAATCAAGGATACAGCTGGGTGAACTTAGAAGAAGAACTAAGGAGTCTATTCAGGGGTAGCAACATAAAAGACAGAGCTACCAAAAAAATAAATGAAATGAAACAAGGAGCAAATCAACCAATAGATGACTTCCTTGTTAAATGGTACGCAGAATTCAAGAAGGCAGAACTGGGAGATCCACACGGAGTATACCTTCTTGAACAAAATACAAAGAGATACCTCATGGATTACATATGGAAGAATGACCTCAGAAAAGGTACAGTCCATGAAATGATGAACATATTAAGAGAAGTAGGAAATCGCCTTGAAGCACTTGACCTGATCAGGGGGCGAATGCAGGCAAGGTTCAGATCAAACAGAAGAGAAAAGGACCCGAATGCAATGGATATCAGCATGGCTCAGAAAGGGGCAAAATCGTGTTATAACTGTGGCGAAACAGGTCATTTTGCCAAACAGTGCAAAAAGCCCTCCACCAAGTGTGACCTTTGTGGATGGTCTAATGGCCACAAGAAAGACTGCCAACGAAGGCAGGTAAGAAGCACGTCTTCGGATGATGTTAAAAGCACCAAACACATCTATACACCCGGCACACAAGCCGAAAAAGGAAAAGGATGTGACCCCACAGCAGCTATAAGGGGTATGTCATTCGAAGAAGCAAGGGCGTTCTTCAGGGACATTGAAGATACTGTTACAGCTATATATTTTTCACACATAACTTAGTGCACACGAACACTCTCTTTATCTTATCAAGGGAAAACCCGACTTAGACACTGTGCTAGACACAGGGGATCTATGGGCCCTTCTAGATCAGTGGGCTTCGCTTTCAGCTCTTTACTTTCACCCCACTGATCACCACACGTATTTAATACATCGTGATCATCACAGACCTCACATCAGTCATCTCATCACTGTGATGTGATCCCTTATCTTTAATTACCGTTGACACCTTCCATTCCACCCACCTGCAGCAGATCAACGGCTGGTAACCTCATGTATTTATTAATCTCCGTTACAGGCCAACTCCTCATGTCGATTATGTTGGGCCTAGGGGATGGACTTATGTAGATACATATCTAGATCAGTACACAACATGTATCTACACATAGAATAGTATATAAAACGAGACTGGACAGAGCTCAGTCTCCAGTCTAGTTCTCTTGTCTCCTGCCTACAAAGCATCCCTCAGAAAGAGCCTCTCCTTGATGTCTATAAGATAGTGATTGTCTGCAGACCTTGTAGTCACAACAGATACTGAAAACAAGAAGTCGGTAAAAGGCAGAGCCTAGATTCAGAAACTGGGTCTAATCTAGGCAAGGGTAAGCATAAGCAGGTACACTTTCCAATGGACAATCGTTTCTCTAGTTTACATGTTTACGATATGGAAGCAGCACCTTCCACTATTATTCCTACTTCTTTGCTGACAGAGGAGTCCTCTCAGAGGCTCAGCCAGAGCATCACACCGGTGCTTAATTCCTTTTTAAAAAAAGCTAATCCTTCAATCTCCCCTACAGATCAAATCCCAGATGAAGGTATCTTTTGCAGATCACTCAAAATTGATAATGAACTAAAAATGAAAATAAAGGTAAAACCCAAAAACACTGATCAAAGTTTCATTTCAGTATCAGCACTCTTGGATTCAGGCGCAAACTGCGTCTTTGTAGATAATGTATTTGCAATGCAACATGCACTCCCACTTAGGCAACTTGCACAACTCCTTACTGTCTATAATGTAGATGGAATGCAGAATGAAGCAGGCAAGATCACACACGTTACCTCCCTTCTATTAGACTACAAAGGACATCGAGAGATAGTCGAAGCAGAGGTCACCAGTCTGGAAAAGAATCAGATGGTGATTGGCTATTCTTGATTAAAGAAACACAACCCAGATATCAATTGGAAAACTGGGGAAATCAAACTAAGAAGTTGCGGAAAGGAATGCTGGGAGCTTAGAGATAAAAGCATCTATCTCAGGATGTTAGAAAAAGAAGAGCAGGAAGCTCAATATAAAGTATACAAAACAATAAAAAAACTAGAAAAGGCATAAAATGAAAAACAGGAACGGAATATTAGAATAGGACAAACAGTAGATGAGAAGCTCAAATCTCTTATGGATCAAAAGAAGTCCGCTGCAGAACTCGTACCAGAATGCTATCACGAGCATCTTAAAGTATTCAAAGAAAAGGCATCAACCAGAATGCCCACCCAGAAATCTTGGGATCATGCTATAGACCTTAAAGAAGATTTTCAGCCGAAGAAAGAAAGACTGATACCCCTGAGCGCAGATGAACAAAAGGAAGTATCAGATTGGTTAGAAGAGCAATCATCTAAAGGATATATCAGACCTTCCAAATCTCCCCAAACATCGCCAGTCTTCTTTGTGCTGAAGAAAGATGGAAGAAAGCGCATGGTACAAGATTATCAATATCTAAACTTGCAGACAGTGTGAAATAACTATTCTCTCCCTTTTATTTCACAACTCGTAGATCGACTGAAAGGAGCTAAACTATTCACCACACTAGATCTCAGATGGGGATACAACAATGTACGCATCAAAGAAGGTGACAAATGGAAAGCAGCCTTCGTCACGCATAAAGAAATGTTTGAACCTCTAGTTATGTTCTTCAGATTGTGCAACTTCCCAGCCACTTTCCAAACCATGATGAATGAGCTATTTACAGATATGGAAGACGTCATGGTAGTCTATATCAACGACGTTATGATATTCACCAAAACAGACAACGAACAGGAGCACACAGAAATCGTCAAGAAAGTGCTAAAACGTCTAGAAGAGAACGACCTCTTTGCCAAACCAGAGAAATGTCACTTCTTTAAGAAAGAAGTAGACTATTTGGGGATGGTTGTAGGACGAGACAGGATCAAGATGGATCACAAGAAAGTCAATGCCATCTTAGATTGGCCAGCACCTACCAATGTAAAAGGAGTGCAAAGCTTTCTTGGTCTTGTCAACTATTATTGCCACTTCATAGAAGGATATGCGCAAGTCACTAGACCTTTGAACGACCTTCTAAAGAAAGATGTCTCTTGGAAATGGGACCCTCCACAACAGGATGCTTTTGACAAATTAAAAGAATGATTTACCACAGCTCCTATTCTCGTCTATCCAGACATTGATTGTCAATTCTGATTAGAAACAGATGCTTCTGATTACACAACAGGAGCAGTGCTATCTATATTAAAAGAAGACAAGTGGCATCCAGTAGCTTTTAGCTCACACTCAATGTCACCAGAAGAAAGAAACTATCCTATTGTGGATAAAGAGATATTAAGCATCATCAGAGTGCTAGAGCAATGGTGCCATTATCTAGAAGGGACAGAACATCCATTTGAAGTATGGAATGATCACGCAAACCTTCAGTACTTTATGAAAGTGCAAGATCTATCCAGAAGACAAGCTAGATGGATGCAATATTTATCCAGATTTAACTACACCTTTGTATACAAACCAGGATCATCCAATGCAAAGGCAGATGCTCTCTCTCGAAGGGAAGATCATGCACAAGATATAGAAAAAGATAACAAAGGCATAACAATGATACCCCTGGAGCGGATAAGGACAACATCATCCAAAGTCGCAATCTACAATGAAGGGGCACAGCTACATCAAGACATATTTAACCAAATCTGTCTCTTGACGGAGACAGAAGTATAGAAGTTATGTAAAGAACACAAAGTATGCGAAGAAGCAAATGGACTTCTTTACCAAGAAGGAAACCGGTTATATGTTCCGGCCAAAAATGGAGAAAATGAAGATCTAAGAATCAAGACACTTAAATTATGTCATTACTCACCTATGGCAGGTCATCCTGGAAATGAAAAGACTATTGATCTAGTCTTATGACACTATTGGTGGCCTGGTGTCACAACTAAGATCAAAGACTATGTATCTCGCTGCGATCGATGCACACAAATGAAACCCTCCAACCAGCCTAGCTCTGGTCTATTGCGACCTTTAGAAGTCCCTAGTGGGCCCTGGCAGGACATATCTGTCGATTTCATCACCAATCTGCCAGAAAGTAATGGATCAGATAGCATCTTAGTAGCTATAGATTGATTCTCGAAGGAAGTGGTGCTTATTCCCTGTCACAAGACGACGTCCGCCATTGAGACAGCAAGTCTCTACCTTCATCACATTTTCAAGCACCACGGAATTCCCTTATCTATTGTGTCTGATAGAGGATCACAATTCGCTTCACAAGTCATGGCAGAGCTATGCAAGAAGCTTAATATAAAAAAATGTTTATCTACTGTGCATCATCTACAGACGGATGGTCAATCAGAAAGAATGATCAGAGATGTGCAGCAGTACCTAAGAATATTTTGTGCAGAGCGCCAAGACGAATGGGCACAATGGTTGCCCATCGCACAGTTTAGTTATAACTCTAAGAGGCAAGCCTCAACCAAGAAGTCTCCTTTCGAAGTCACTCACTCTTACACTCTGCACATGGGAATAGAACCCATTACTTCATCCTCCAAGGCACCAGCTGCCGATGAATTCCTATCTACCCTACATGATGTGACAGAGCAGACTAAATTAAACCTAGAACAAGCTCAGCTGCACATGAAAGCACAAGCTGATAAGTGTTACAATTCATCGTGCTGGGCACGTCTTTTCCTTTTCCCCTTTTCCTTCTTCTTTCCTTGTCTCTTCCCACGCATACGCTCACTCTTCCGCTCTTCTCCGGTTGTCCGCGCCAACCCTTTACCCTTGTCCCTTGGCTTTTCGAGGTCCCCGTTACACGTATGTCACCCTACTTACGTGTCCTTGTGCACTTATCTCCCTCATGTTGCCTTATCACACACACGTTTCACCTTCTTATGCCACATGCACCAGCACATTTTATTTCACTCTGATGCGTGGGTTCTATCACATTCTCCCTTGTTCTTTCACATTCTACTGCTGCTTCCCATGCCGGCCCTTAACCCATACCCTTGACCCTGTGACATTACAGTCACACTGTCACACTTCACTATATATACCAGTCAATCTGGCCTTATGCCTTTTCCCTTAACTTTGAGCTCCCTGTAGACTTCTGCCTACTTGTAGTGTTCCCTCGTGAATATATCTCATCACTACCCCTCGTCTCCCACCTCTATGAGTCCCATTCGACTCTTGAGTGAACCTCGACGCTTGGAACACTTCTTCCTTGCATACCTTTGCCTCCTACAGTTCTAAGACCGCTCACCACCATCGACATCCTTGACAGTTGATACTCTGAACCCCGCCTAGGTGGATATTGCAGGGCTGCGTGCGACCCTACCTGGGCCATATGTAACAATAAGCATAGAAAGGAGACTCCTCCCTATGTTACGCATGGCCGTGGGTATGGTCGTGCACAGACCTACTAACACCTAGTAGGGTTGCATGGATCTGTCGTTCGTGTCGACGACGACGTAGGACCAGCCGTAGGGATGCTGGGTCGGGGGTACCACCAAGGGTGTTGACAGGTCAAGAGGTAACCATTGCCTAGCTTTGGCAAATGGGTCAGAGGTTCAAGAGGTAAGACACACGAGGGCGATGGGGCCGAGTGTGAAGCATTCACTTAATAGTAGAACGAAGACTAAGGAGTAAGGGCAAGTGGATTGCTAGTGCTAACTAGGCGACAAGCCGTAGGTAGAACTAAGCTAAGGAGAAGAGGCGAGAGATCCTGTTGAAGGATTTATATAGTGAAGTAAAAGTGTGACAGTTACGTGTCACAGTGATTAAGGGCCGGCGTGGAAAGCAGTGTTAGAAATAGAAAGACCAATGGCAAAACCACGCATGAGAAAGAGATGTTAAGGGCCAGTGCATGCGGCATGAGAAGATCAGAAGAGGAGGAGTACCTGTGTGGTGGAGGATAAGCATGCTTACAAAGTGTATAGAATGTCGTAGAACGACATGGAAGGAATGGAGTTATGCATAAGAAATGAAAAGTATTAGTCCGATAGTGAAAGAAAAGAAAAAGCGTTCATCCTGCAAGCGAATCGTAACATTACCCCCTTAGTAACCCGAAGCTACAGCGAGGATTCCTTACAAGTCCCTGAAAGCGGGTCCCGGGGAACCGGTGATATTGGCATACCCAATGTCGTCTAATTCATCTCCGTCCTCATAGGGAGAAGGGGCGCGAGGTGAGGATGGTGCGGGATGGTAAGATTGTTGAGAGGAGGAGGAAGACTGACAAGAGGTATGGCGGGGTGTGGCTCTACGGACAATTTGTCCATTGCGGAATGCAGCTTGGGGGCGGCGAGGTGTAGATGTGGATGTAGGGGAGGACTGAGCGTGAGGAGAGGAAAGACAAGAGGTGAGAGGACGAGTTGCTCCTGGGCAGTGGGCGAGGGAGTGGCCAGGGGCATGACGACGACATCCAGTACAGATGTGTTGTTGACATGATAACTGGGTGTGCCCAAGGCAATGACATTGGAAGCACCACTGATTGAAGCAGGGATGACCAGGATATATGCGATCTCTGCCATTTCAACCAGTCCACCAGTCGTTGAGGGTTTGCCTATGAATAGGTGATCCGTCCTGTAAGACTTCGTTGTCAAGTCCTCGACCTGCGGCAGCAAGATCTCAGAAGTGGTTATCAACGTCGAGAAGGAAGGAGTCATAACCCATTTGAAAGGCATGTGAGTATAACTGGTAGCGTGCGTGGTAGATAAAGTCCTGCATGGTCCTGCCAAGCATAGTATGAGGGAAAACCGGGCCTGAGCCAGAGACGAAGGCGGCGATGTGGTTCAACTGCATTGCGGATTCGAACCAAGTAAAGATGGGCGAGCCATCGGTAGAATAGACACTAATAGGGACCCGAAGGCAGTCATCAGACATAAGTGAGTGGAAGTGAACGTAATGCTCATCAGTAAACCGTTCCTCCCGAAGCTGATTGGTGTGGCGATGGGTGGAGACGTCTAAGGGGACCTGGGAATTCCATCCGGAATGAGCGACTAGGGAGTCCGAGCTGGGGGCGCGGACGAGCTGAGGGTGATGAACGCCTAAGAATGAGGGAGGTCCGGGAGAAGGTTCCCGATGGAGCGGAGGAGTAAATGACAGCGAGGATTGGATCCTGCCCGAGATGGGGGAGACGTGGGATTGGGGAATATTGCCAACAAGAGTGGCGAAGTTGACAGGTTGTGGGGCAGCAGGGCGAGTAGGAGAGACCCTCTCGGGGTCGGTAGAGGAAAGATGGACTGTGCTGGGGTTGGTGGAGGGTGTGGCTGCTGGGATGTCAACATTGGTGAATTCTATGGCCATGAGTAGAAGATGGAGAGGGTTTATGTGTGGCGTGGTGGGTGAGCGGGTGCAAGAGAGAATGTGCGAGGGTGGCGCCTTTTATAATCTTCTAATAACTCTGACGAGTGTTTCAAATTTCGCTCAGGTTCCCATGAGTCTTCTTCGGCGGAGTACCCTTTCCATCGGATCAGGTACTGATGGGCCAATGGCATTCCTTGATGCCATACGATTCATTCTATTTTGTATTCTTCTTGTCCTTCAACAAGATCCGGGGGCAGTGTGGGGAAGTTTGGGTAGTGTACGTCGTTTTCGCGATAGGGCGATAACAGAGAGGCATGGAATGTGTTGTGGATTTTCCACATTTGTGGGAGTCGGAGGCGATAGAAGACTGGGGAAATGACATCAGAGATGGCGAAGGGGCCTTCGTGTTTCGTGGCGAACTTTGGATCTTGGATGGATCTTTTAAGATTCCTGGCCTCCAGCCAAACTCGCTGTCCTTTCTCAAAAGGTATGAACTTCGACTTAGACCTGGACACCATGACTTGTCGCGCAAGTTCATGGGATGCGAGAGCTTCGTCTCGTAAGGCAGTCAACTCTTTGAGGTGGGATTCGACGGCGGGGATGTTAGTTTCGGCAATCACCGAAGGAAGGGCATGGGGTTCATATCCCATCATTAGGTAAAATGGGGATTTGCCGGTGACGAAATGAGGGCGGTGATTGTGGGTGAATTCGGCGTGAGGGTGGTCTCCGCAATAGATATGGAGATAGGTTTTGACTTCTTGGTTGACGCGCTCGGTTTCGCCGTCAGTCTGGGGGTGATAAGCTGTGGAGAGGGAAAGATCATAGTTGAGGAGTCTGCCCAGTTCTTTGGCGAAGGTGGAGGCAAACTGTGGACTGCGATCAGAGATAACTTTCTCGTAGAGACCGAAGCAGAGATAGACTTTGTGGAAAAAGAGTGCTGTGATACCTTCTGCGGTGATGGTCTTCTTCGTGGGGCAAAGAATTACCCCCTTAGTAAGGCTGTGGTCCACCACGACCAATAACGAGTCGAATCCCCCGGACAGTGGGAGATCAGTGATCAGATTGCAAGAGATCTGTTGGAAGGGGCGAGAACACGAGGACGGGATAGGGATGAGTGGGGGAACGGTAGGGTGTGTGTTTGCCTTATTGTGCTGGCACACAGCACAGCCCTCAACATAGGCACGGATGAACGTGGCCAGGCCACCAGAACTCGGAGGCGATGAGTTGGCGAGTTTTAAGGAAACCGGGATGTCCAGCAGAGTCATGGTCATGAGAGCGCTGGATGACAGCGCGGTGAAGGTTACGGTCGGGAGGGACATAGACGCATCCCTGATACTGGAGAACGCCGTCGGAGTATTGCCAATCGGCAAGGCAAGAGCGAAAGGCTGGGGGAAGGGAACCATTGAGCTCCTGCAGTTTGTGGAGAACGAGGTCATCGTCAGAGGAGGCAGAGGCGATGTGGTTGGAGAGGGCGGAATCAATGAGACGAATGAAGAGGGCATTGGGGAGGAGAGTAACACCGATGTTGTCGGAGTCAGTGCGAGGAAGGAGATCGGGGCAGCGAGAGAGAGCATCCGGGCCAGCGAGTTGGGTTCCAGGGACATGAGTGATTGAGTAATCGTAGTCGGCAAGGTCAAGGAGCCAGCGGGCTTGACGCCGGTTGAGATCTTGGGGGCGGTGGAAGTACGTCAAGTTTTTGTGATCGGAGAAGACTTTGACGGGGAAGGGAGAGCCATGGAGGTATTGCCTCCAGGCTTTGAAACCGTGGATAATGGCCAAGAGCTCCCTGTCATGGATATCATAGTTGCGTTCTGAGGAAGAGAACGATTGTGATAAGTAAGAACAGGGGTGCCAATCCCCATTCGCATTGGTTTGCAATAAAATACCACCCGACGCATATTTGGAAGTGTCGGTGGCCATGGTGAAAGGTCGAGAAATGTCAGGCATAAAAAGAACTGGCTTACAGAGGAACAGCCCCTTGAGCTGTTCAAAAGTGGTCTGTTGTGCAGGATTCCAAGTCCAGGGCATGGTTTTCTTAGTGAGGTCGATGAGGGGTCGGGCGATGTTGGAGTATCCAGGGATAAAACGTCTGTAGAAATTAGCGAATTCAAGGAAAGAACGGACGTCTTTGACTTTTTGTGGCGTAGGCCACTTGGCAATCCCGTCGAGTTTAACAGGATCCATGGCAAGTTGTCCTTCCTTGATGATCATCCCGAGATATTCAACTTCGGGGACAGCGAACTGGCATTTTTCTAGCTTAAGATGGAGGTCAAGTTCCGTCATCCGTTGAAGGACACGGCGAGTGTGTTCAGTGTGAGTGGCATTGTCTGGGGAGAAGATGAGGAGATTGTCCATATAGATAACTAACCATCCTTCGGCGATCATATCGTGGAAGGAGTCATTCATGAAACATTGGAAAGTCGCTGGGGAGTTAGTCATGCCGAAGAACACTACCATTGGTTCAAAAAGTCCTCTGTGAGTAAGAAAGGCACCTTTCCATTGGTGCCCATCCTTTATTCGTACGTTGTTGTATCCCCAGCATACATCGAACTTGGTGAAAACACGAGCACCTTTGAGTTTGTCGAGAAGGTCTGAGATCAGGGGTAGCAGATAGGCGTCACGGACAGTGTGTTTATTGAGGTATCGGTAGTCCTGACAAGGGCAGAGTCTGCCATCCTTCTTCTCGACAAAGAAGAACAGCGATGCTTGAGGGGAGTTCGAGGGGCGAATCTTGCCGGCGGTGAGATTTTTGTCGAGGAAGTCTTTGGTGGCCTTCTTTTCGTCAGGGGTGAGCGGGTATAGCTTGCCTATTTTTGGGGTGAACGAATCTTTGATGTTGATTTTGTGATCATAGGGTCTGGAGGGAGGAAGGGAGTCGG
>JBBPTX010000851.1:0-15318 GCA_038094595.1 Pulveroboletus aff. annulatus | reverse complement strand
GCAGAAGGATACTCCCTGTGGAAATCGCCGATGGCATCAAGTGCACCTGGTAGAAGATGATCTTCCAGTTCCCAAGTTCGATCTGTCTCATCATAGCCTAGCCAATGGACCAGGTATTCAAGGTGACAACCTTTGAATCTACTAGCGATGATCCTTTCTACTTTGTATAAATTATCTTGGTCCTCGGTTACCTGTATAGGGCCAGGAGCAATGACAGGTTGTCCCTAAAGCCTTTCTTTATAAGGCTTCACCCATGATACATTAACAGTTAGGTGGATTTGCATAGAGGATGGCAGATGAAGGGTGATCACATTATCCCCAACTAGTGTGATGATGTCATATGACTCTAACCATTGCTCTGTTAACTTGCAGCTTGCACACGACAACTTTAAGTTATCTGTTGATAACCACACTTGGTCTCCAACGTTATAGAGAGGAGTCTCCTTTCTATGTTTGTTGGCTTGTGCTTTCATGTGCAGCTGAGCTTGTTCTAGATTTAATTTAGTCTACTCCATCACATTATGTAGGGTGGATAGGAATTCATCAGCAGCTGGTGCCTTGGAAGATGATGCAATGGGTTCTATTCCTATGCATAGGGCGTAGAAATGGGTGACTTCGAATGGAGACTTTTTTGTTGAGGCTTGCCTCTTAGAGTTATAGCTGAATTGTGCGATGGGTAGCCATTGTGCCCATTTGTCTTGGCACTCTGCACAAAATATTCTTAGATACTGCTGCACATCCCTGATCATTCTTTCTGTTTGACCATCTGTCTGTGGGTGATGTGCAGTAGATAGTTATTATTTTATATTAAGCTTCCTGCATAGCTCTGCCATGACTTGTGAAGCAAACTGTGGTCCTCGATCAGACATAATAGATAGGGGAATTCCATGGTGCTTGAAGATGTGGTGAAGATAGAGACTTGCTGTCTCAATGGTGGACGTCGTCTTGCAACAGGGGATAAGCACCACTTCCTTTGAGAAGTGATCTACAGCTACAAGAATGCTGTTTGATCCATTACTTTCTGGCAGGTCAGTGACAAAATCAACAGATATGTCCTGCCAGGGTCCACTAGGGACTTCTAAGGGTTGCAATAAACCAGAGCTAGGCTGGTTAGAGGATTTCATTCGTGCGCATCGATTGCATCGAGATATATAGTCCTTGATCTGAGTTGTGACACCGGGCCACCAATAGTGATGTAAGACTAGATCAATAGTCTTTTCATTTCTGGGATGACCTGCCATAGATGAGTCATGACATAATTTAAGAGTCTTGATTCTTAGATCTTTGTTATCTCCATTTTTGGCCAGAATGTATAACTGGTTTCCTTCTTGGTAAAGAAGCCCATTCACTTCTTCACACACTTTGTATTCTTTACATAACTTCTGTACTTCTGTCTCTGTTAAGAGGCATGTTTGATTAAATATTTCTTGGTGTAGCTGTGCCCCTTCATTGTAGATTGCGACTTTGGATGATATTGTCCTTATCCACTCTGGGGAAATTATGGTGATATCTTTGTTATTGTTTTCTATCCCTTGTGTGTGGTCTTCTTTTTGTTATGCGTGGCCATGGGTGTTGAAGCGACTACTCTCTTCGTATGATTGAAGTGAGGGAGCTGAACGAGATCTTATCTATTTAAGGAGCGAGACAAGATATCTTATCAGCTAGGGGTTAGCGGATAGATAGAATGAGGAGCATATGGATGATCTCTCGAAGTTGCTCAGATATTCAGGGAATAGATGAGGCGATGCTTGCTGTGACGTTACGTTCACAAGTGGAGCTGGATCCGACTTGGGCAAGAGTAGGAGGTAAACAGGTGGAACAACTTAGGGAAGTATCCTCAAGTGTTCCAGTATATTTATACTAGTGGTACAATAGGAGATACAAGAGTTCTAAGTCAGCTGGGCGAAGGGTATGGTAAAGGGTATGATGTATGTGTGGAGTAGGGCAGTGTACATGCTGGCTAAGGTGTGGTATACATATGAAAGAATGGAAGGGTGAATGAGTAAAAGTAGATCTAGAGCAAGGGAATTAAAGTAAGGCGTATGAGGTGAGGCGTCTAGACCTGTGATGTCATGATAACATCATATCTAATCTAATCGGGTAAGAAGGTAAAGGAATAGCGAAAGGAGTGATCATAGATATGATCATGGTGTGATAAGATAAGATAAAGGAAAAAGAGTAGATCGCGAAATCAATTCGTAACAGGTGTGGTCACGCGTAAACCTACTAACACCTAGTAGGGTCAAGGGGTTTCGGTCGTTCATATTGACGACGACACTTGGGCCAGCCGTGGGGTTGCTGGGTCGAGAGTACCATCTAGGAGTGACGGGTCAAAGAGTAACCGTTGTCTAGCTTGACTAACGGATCAAAGGTTTGAAGGGTAGACACACGGAGGCAGGCGAGCTGTAGTGTGAAGTGCTCACTTAATGGTAGAGCAGAGACGCAAGGAGTAAAGGAGATGGATTGCTAGTACTAACTAGGTGACAAGCCGTAGGTAGAACTAAGCTAAGGAGAAATGGATACAACCCTGTTGAAGGGTTTATATAGTGAAGTAAAGAAGGTGTGACAGTTACGTGTCACAGTAGTTAAGGGCCGGCATGGGAAGCGGCGTTAGAAATAGAAGCCCAATGGCAAAACCACGCATGAGAAAGAGATGTTAAGGGCCGGCGCATACAGCATGAGAAGATCAGAAGGTAAAGAGTACCTGTGTGGTGGAGGAATAAGCACGCTTATGAGATGTATGGAATGTCATAGAACGACATGGAAGGAGTGAGTTTTTAAGCATGAGAAATGGAAAGTATTAGTCCGAAAGAGAAAGCAAGGAAAAAGTGTTTGTCCCACGAGTGAATTGTAACATTACCCCCTTAATAACCCGAAGCTATGGTGAGGATTCCTTACAAGTCCCTAAAAGCAGGTCCCGGGGAGCTGGTGATGTTGGCATAACCTACGTTGTCTAGTTCATCTCCATCCTCATAGGGGAAAGGGGCGCAAGGAGAGGATGGTGTGGGATGGTAAGACTGTTGCGAGGAAGAGGAAGACTGACGAGAGGTACGGCGGGGTGTGGCTCGACAAACGATTTGTCCATTGCGGAACACGGCTTGGGGGTGGCGAGGAGTAGACGTAGACGAGGACTGAGCACAGGGAGAGGTGAGGTGAGAGGCAAGAGGGCGAGAGGATCCTGGGCAGCAGGCGAGAGAATGACCCAGCGCTTGTCGGCGGCATCCCATACAGACGTATTGACGACAAGATAACTGGGTATGCCCAAGACAGTGGCACTGGAAGCACCGTTGATTGAAGCAAGGATGCCTGGGATAAACGCGATCCCTGCCATTTCGACCGGTCCACCAGTCGTTTAGAGTTTGTCTATGGATGGGTGATCCATCCCTCAGGACTTCATTTCCAAGTCCTCGACCAGCGGCGGCTAAGTCTCAGAAGTGGTTATCAACGTCTAGGAGGAAAGTGTCATATCCCATCTGGAAGGTGTGAGAGTACAACTGGTATCATGCATGATAGATGAAGTCCTGCATGGTCCTGCCAAGAGTTGTATGAGGGAATACCAGGCCTGAGCCGGAGACAAAGGTGGCAACATGGTTGATCTGCATAGCAGTTTCAAACCAAGTAAAGATGGGCGAGCCATCCATAGAATATACACTAATAGGAACACAGAGACGATCGTCAGACATTAGCGAGTGAAAGCGAACGTAATCCTCATCGGTAAATTGCTCCTCCCGAAGCCAGTTGGTGTGATGATGTGAGGAAACGTTGAGCAGGACTTGGGAGTCCCATCCCGAGTGGACGACAAGAGAGTCCGAGCTGGGTGCGCGGACAAGCTGGGGGTGGTGGATGCCTAGGAACAAGGGGGGTCCGGGAGAAGGTTCCCGATCGGGCGGAGGAGTAAACGTCGGCAAGGACTGGATCCTGCCAGAGATGGGGGAGACGTGGGACTGGGGAACATCGCCAACAAGAGTGGCGAAGTTGACAGGTTGTGGGGCAGCGGGGCGAGTAGGAGAGACCCTCTTGGGGTTGGTAGAGGGAAGATGGACGGTGTTGGGGTTGGTAGAGGGTGTGGCAGCGGGGGTGTTGACATTGGTGAATTCGATAGCCATGAGGAGAAGATGGAGAGGGTTTATCTGCTGCGTGGTGGGCGAGTGGATGAAAGAGAGAAGGCGCAAGGGTGTTGTCTTTTATAATCCTCTAGCAACTCTGCTGAATGTTTCAGGTTCCGCTCAGGTTCCCATGATTCTTCTTCAGCCGAGTACCCTTTCCATCGGATCAGGTATTGACGGGCCAACGGCATTCCTCGATGCCATATGATTCGTTCTATTTCATATTCCTCTTGTCCTTTGACAAGATCTGGGGGCGGTGTAGGGAAGTTCGGGCCATGTATGTCGTTTTCACGATAGGGCGATAATAGAGAAGCGTGGAACGTATTGTGGATCTTCCACGTTCGTGGGAGTTGGAGGCGATAGGAGACGGGGGAAATGACGTTGGAGATAACAAAGGGGCCTTCGCGTTTTGCAGTGAACTTTGGATCTTGGACGGACCTTTTAAGATTCCTAGCCTCCAGCCAAACTCGTTCCCCTTTCTTGAAAGGTACGAATTTCGACTTAGACCTGGATGCCATGACTTGTTGCGCAAGTTCATGGGATGCGAGGGCTTCATCTCGAAGGGCGGTTAGCTCCTTAAGGCAGGTTTCTATGGCTGGAATATTGATTTCAGCAATCACCGAAGAAAGGGCACGGGGTTTATATCCCATCATGAGGTAAAATGGGGACTTGCCGGTGACGGAGTGTGGGCAGTGATTGTGCGTAAATTTGGTGTGGGAAACGTGATCGGACCAAGTAGAAGGGTGATCCCCGCAGTAGATGCGGAGATATGTTTCAACCTCTTGGTTGATGCGTTCGGTTTCTCCGTCGGTCTGGGGATGGTAAGCTGTGGAAAGGGAGAGGTCGTAGTTTAGAAGTCGTCTGAGTTCTTTGGCAAAGGTGGAGGCAAACTGGGGGCCGCAATCTGAGATGATTTTCTTGTAGAGTCCGAAGCGGAGGTAAACTTTGTGGAAAAAGAGTGCTGCTACATCCTCGGCTGTGATGGTCTTCTTCGTAGGGCAAAGAATTACCCCCTTAGTAAGGCCGTGGTCCACCACGACCAATAACGAGTCAAATCCCCCAGAGTAAGGGTGATCGGTGATCAGATCGCAAGAGATCTGCTGAAAAGGGCGAGAGCAGGAGGACGGAATGGGGACAAGTGGGGGAACAGTAGGGTGAGTGTTTGCTTTGTTGCGCTGGTACACGGCACAGCCATCAACATAAGAGCAAACAAAGGAGGCAAGGCCCAGCCACCAGAACTCAGAGGTGACGAGTTGACGGATTTTAAGGTAGCCGGGGTGACCGGCGGAGTCATGGTCATGGGAGCATTGGACGACAGTGCAACAAAGGTCACGGTTGGGAGGGACGTAGACGCGTCCTTGATACTGGAGAACACCGTCTGAGTGTTGCCAGTCGGTGAGTCGGAAACGGAATGCGGGAGGCAGGAAGCCGTTGATCTCCTGTAATTTATGGAGAATGA
This sequence comes from Pulveroboletus aff. annulatus, assembly GCA_038094595.1. Taxonomy (NCBI): domain Eukaryota; kingdom Fungi; phylum Basidiomycota; class Agaricomycetes; order Boletales; family Boletaceae; genus Pulveroboletus; species Pulveroboletus aff. annulatus. The sequence goes on along the minus strand of JBBPTX010000851.1, from coordinate 9,753 downwards.
GATCGTCGGAGGCGGAGGCAGAGGCAATGTGGTTCGCAAGGGCAGAGTCGATGAGACGGACAAAGAGGGCGTTGGGGAGGAGGGTGACTCCGGTATTATCGGAGTCAGTGCGAGGGAGAAGATCCGGGCGATGGGAGAGGGCATCTGGGCCAGTGAGCTGAGAGCCAGGGACGTGGGTGATTGAGTAGTCGTAATCTGTGAGGTCAAGGAGCCAGCAGGCTTGACGACAGTTGAGGTCTTGGGGACGGCGGAAGTATGTAAGGTTCTTATGATCAGAGAAAACTGTGACAGGAAAGGGAGAGCCATGGAGGTACTGCCTCCAGGCTTTGAAACTGCGTATAATGGCCAAGAGCTCCCAGTCATGGATATTGTAGTTGCATTCTGAAGAGGAGAAAGTTTGTGATAAGTAAGAATAGGGGTGCCAATCCCCATTTGCATCTGTTTGTAATAAGATACCGCCCGACACGTATTTGGAAGCATCGGTGGCCATGGCAAAAGATCAAGAGATATCAGGCATAAAGAGGACAGGCTTACGGAGGAACAACTCCTTAAGTTGTTCAAATGCGGTTTGTTGGGAGTTGGCCCATGTCCAAGGCATGGTTTTCTTAGTTAGGTTGATGAGGGGGTGAGCGATATTGGAATATCCAGGGATGAATCGCCTATAGAAATTAGCGAACCCTAAGAAGGAACGGACGTCCTTGACTTTCTGTGGCATTGGCCACTTTGCAATCCCATCTAGTTTGATGGGATCCATAGCGAGTTGTCCTTCTTTGACAATCATCCCAAGGTATTCAACTTCGGGAACAGTGAACTGGCACTTTTCCAGTTTGAGATGGAGGTCAAGTTCTGTTATTCATTGAAGGACTTGGCAGGTGCGTTCAGTATGGGTGGCATCATCTGGGGAAAAGATGAGAAGGTCGTCCATGTAGATTACTAACCATCCTTCGGCAATCATGTCGCAGAAGGAGCCGTTCATGAAGCGTTGAAATGTCGCGGGTGAGTTAGTCATTCCAAAGAACATTACCATAGGTTCAAAAAGTCCTTTGTGAGTAAGGAAGGCACCTTTCCATTGATGCCCATCCTTTATATGTACATTGTTATAACCCCACCATACATTGAATTTGGTAAATATGCGTGTGCCCTTGAGTTTATCAAGGAGGTTGGAAATCAGAGGTAGCAGATAGGTGTCGCATATGGTATGTTCGTTAAGGTATCGGTAGTCTTGGCAGGGGTGAAGTTTACCGTCTTTCTTCTTGACAAAGAAGAAGGGTGATGCTTGAGGGGAATTCGAAGGACGAATTTTGCCTGCAGTGAGATTTTCATTGAGGAAATCTTCTGTGGCTTTCTTTTCGTCAGGGGTGAGCAGGTAGAGCTTGCCTATCTTGGGGGTAAACGAGTCCTTGATGTTGATCTCGTGGTCGTAAGGTTGAGATGGGGGAAGGGAGTCAGCGGATTCTTTGGCAAAGATGGGGGAGAAGTCTTTATAGACGTCAGGAAGTGAGACTTTTGGCTTGGCCTTCTCGGTGGCTGCCGCAAGTTCGGTGGCAGTGGTAAGTTTGGCGACAAGCTTCGGATGTGTGTCTGATGGTATCAGGATCCCAATCTGAGGATTTGCTGGCAGGAGTTGACATGGAGCACACATCGGACGTAGAGATTCCCATCTGGCATATCAAGGAATGTGGAGAGAGTATGATCGGGAACGGTTTCGACCAAGATATGTCAGGGTGGTTTTGCAGGGGGTGCTCAAGGTTGGGCCTTGTCGTGTCGCTTGAGATTGGCGACATAGATGTGGTAGAGAGAGGTCGACTTGTCTACTGTCTCAGGAATATTGATCATCTGCGATGACCAGTCGATGGAGGGGTTTGTGAGTCATAACCAAGGTGTCCCAAGAATCACGTTCTTGGACCCGCAGTGCATGATGTGGAAGCGTATGTGTTGGGTAATGCCATCAATGTTGGTGAAAAGAGAGGCAGTGTAGCGAATGGCTCCTTTGGCATTTGAGGTTTGATCGACATTGTTAACAGGAATGGGTATTGGGAGTTTGTCAAGGGGGAGTCAGTGTTTTCAGGCAAAGTTCCAGTCAAGGCAGTTGATATCTGCGCTGCTATCAATGAGGGCGCGGGTGTCGATGGTTTTCATGGTGTGCGAGGGGTTGATGAGTTGCAACAGGATTCTTATTGATTTCTTGGACATGGATACTAATACAGGTGCACATGTAATGGGAGGAACTACTGACATCGAGGCAGCGTCCCGTTTCAAAAATCCTCGGAGGTGAAAGTGACGTGAGACACCTTTGATTCTTCATCATCATCTTCATCGTCTATCTCTTGTAGTCGAGGGACTTCTTCTTTGTCCTCGACTTCCACTTCTATAACCTTCCTGACAGCTTTCTTTGGCCTTGGGGTGTTTGAAGTAAAGGTGGGGCATGCTGTAGCCCAATGTCCTTTCTGATGGCAGCGAAAGCATCTGCCTTCTTTGCGACATAGTTTGCGTTCAGCGGGAGTGAGTCATTGGATATGGATGGCATCAACGTCCATGACGTTGAGGTCTTTAGCGGGGGTAGGGGTGGTGTACTGATGGTATGTGTGGCGAGTGGGGGTTTTGTGATGAGCGGTGATCTCTTGAGCACGCTCCATGTGGGTTTGGAAGGTGACAGCTTTCTTCAACCAGGTGTCTATAGTGGTGGGGACTCTTTCCATGGCGAGGATACGATGCATGAGGGTGTCGGGGATAGCAGCTGAGTAGTAGCTGATAAGGACATTGTCGTCAGTGATGCCGGCAATGGCATGATGGTTCTGAAACTGAGTGTTGTACTCCGTGAGCGATGGGGAGTATCCGCCATTCTTGGTGGTGGTCATGCGGGTGGTAGTGAGCCAAGCAATTGCATTGCTGGTGGTGTCGTAGTGTTTGAACACCAAAATAAAGGCGTCTCAGAAGTCGGACCATGATCCCATTGAAATTGAGCCATCGGCTGCGATCTTCGAGGAGCGGAAGGTGTTTGCCCATGTAAGTGCGGGACCTCGAGTCATGTATGAAAGCGCGAAGGCGATGCACTTCGGATTGGTGGTATATACCTCAGCGTTGACATTGAGGTAGAAGGCGACAGAGTCAAACCATTGCTTGGCTGTTCTAAAATTGCCATCGTACTTTTCTGGGGTGCCGATGCGAAGTTCGAGGGGTTTTGTAGTCATAGTGGGCGATGGGGGACGAGGGATCAGAGGAAAGATGTGGCCAGTCTGGCATCTGGGTGTTGGGGACGGGGGAGTCTGAGGGCGAGGTATCTGTATGGAGGCAGAAAAGCTATGAGAGAGATCCTGGGTAGCGAGTTCTTCGTCAGAGTCTAGTAAAGGCTCGTCGGGGTCTTCATCCCAATATGCTGGGTTGGGATCGTCGGGGGTGTCAGAAGAGTCGGAGTGTGAAGTATGCAGTGGTTCTCGAGGGTTCCAACGTGGATCAGTGGTTCAAGTGTTTCAATGAGAAGCTATGGTGGGCGGCGTACGTGATAGTACCTGAGCAAGGAGGGAGCTTAGTTCTTTTGTTATGCTGGCCATGGGTGTGGTCGCATGTAAATCTACTAACGCCTAGTAGGGTCAAGGGGTTTCGGTCGTTCGTATTGATGATGACACTTGGGCCAGCCATGGGGTTGCTGGGTCGAGAGTACCGTCTAGGAATGATGGGTCAAAGAGTAACCATTGTCTAGCTTGACTAACGGATCAAAGGTTCGAAGGGTAGACACATGGAGGCGGGCGAGCCGTAGTGTGAAGTGCTCACTTAATGGTAGAGCAGAGATGTGAGGAGTAAAGGAGATGGATTGCTAGTACTAACTAGGTGACAAGCCGTAGGTAGAACTAAGCTAAGGAGAAATGGATACAACCCTGTTGAAGGGTTTATATAGTGAAGTAAAGGTGTGACAGTTACGTGTCACAGTAGTTAAGGGCTGGTGTGGGAAGCGGCATTAGAAATAGAAGCCCAATGGCAAAACCATGCATGAGAAAGAGATGTTAAGGGCCAGCGCATACGGCATGAGAAGATCAGAAGGTAAAGAGTACCTGCGCGGTGGAGGAATAAGCACACTTACGAGATGTATGAAATGTCATAGAATGACATGGAAGGAGTGAGTTTTTAAGCATGAGAAATGGAAAGTATTAGTCCAAAAGAGAAAGCAAGGAAAAAGTGTTCATCCTGCGAGCGAATCGTAACACTTTTCTAGAGAGAGCGTCTACCTTTGCGTTAGACAATCCTGGTTTGTATACAAAGGTATAATTAAATCTGGATAGATATTGCGCCCATCTGGCCTGTCTTCTAGATAGATCTTGCGCTTTCATGAAATATTGAAGATTCGCATGGTCATTCCATACTTCAAATGGATGTTCCATCCCTTCTAGATAATGGCGCCATTGTTCTAGTGCCCTAATAATACTTAACATTTCTTTGTCTGCGATAGGATAATTTTGTTCTTCTGGTGACATCGAGTGTGAACTAAATGCCACTGGATGTCATTTGTCTTTTTTTCTTATAGATAATACTGCCCCTGTTGCATAGTCAGAAGTGTCTATTTTTAAACGAAATTGACAGTCGATGTCTGGATAAGCAAGAATAGAAGCCATGGTGAATCGCTCTTTTAGTTTATCAAAAGTGTTCTGTTGTGATGATTCCCATTTCCAAGAGATGTCTTTCTTTAGGAGGTTATTCAGAGGTCTGGCGACTTGCGCGTATCCTTCTATGAAGCAATGATAGTAGTTGGCAAGACTGAGAAAGCTTCACACCCCTTTTACATTGGTAGGTGCTGGCCAATCTAAGATGGCGTTGACCTTTTTGCGATCCATCTTGATCCCATCTTGTCCTACGACCATCCTCAAGTAGTCAACTTCTTTTTTGAAGAAGTGACATTTCTCTGGTTTGGCGAAGAGATCATTTTTTTCTAAGCGCTTTAATACTTTCTTAACGATTTCTGCATGCTCTTGTTTGTTGTCTGTCTTTGTGAATATTATGACGTCGTCGATGTAGACTATCACAACGTCTTCCATGTCTGCAAATAATTCATTCATCATCGTTTAGAAGGTGGCTGGGGAATTGCACAATCCAAAGAACATAACCAGGGGTTTGAAGGTCCTTTTATGTGTGACGAAGGCTGCTTTCCATTCATCACCTTCTTTGATGCGTACATTGTTGTATCCCTATCTGAGATCTAGTGTCATAAATAGCTTAGCCCCTTTCAATCGATCTATGAGCTGGGAGATGAGAGGGAGGGGGTAATTATTTCACACTGTCTGCGAATTTAGATATCGATAATCTTGTACCATGCATTTTTGCCCATCTTTCTTTGGTATGAAGAAGACTGGTGATGTTTGGGGAGATTTCGAAGGTCTAATATATCCCTTAGAGGATTGATCATCTAGCCAATCTGATACTTCCTTTTGTTCATCTGTGCTCAAGGGTATTAGTCTTCCTTTCTTCGGTTGGAAGTCTTCTTTTAGATCTATTGCATGATCCCAAGGTTTTCGTGTGGGCATTCTGATTGATGCCTTTTCTTCAAATACTTTAAGATGCTTGTGATAGCATTCTGGCATGAGTTCTGCAGCGGACTTCTTCTGATCCATGAGAGATTTAAGCTTTTTGTCCACTGCCTGCCCTATTCTAATATTTTGTTCTTATTTTTCATTGTTTCTTTTCTAATGTTTTTATTGTTTCATATACTTTATATTGAGCTTCCTGCTCCTCTTTCTCTAATAGCCTGAGATAGACACTTTTATCTCTGAGTTCCCAACATTCTTTTCCATAACTCCTTAGTTTGATTTCCCCAGTCTTCCAGTTAATGTCTGGGTTGTGTTTTTTTAACCAGGAATAACCGATCACCATTTGATTCTTTCCTAAACTGGTGACTTCCACTTCGACTATCTCTTGATGTCCCTTGTAATCTAATAGAAGGGAGGCAACGTGTGTGATCTTGCCTGCTTCATTCTGTGTGCCATCTACATTATAGACAGTAAGAGGTTGCATGAGTTGCCTGAGAGGTAACACGTGCTGCATTGCGAATACGTTATCTAAGAAGACGCAATTTGTGCCTGAGTCCAAGAGTGCTGATACTGAAATAAAACTTTGATTAGTGTTTTTGGATTTTACCTTTATCTTCATTTTTAGTTTGTTGTCAATTTTTAATGATCTGCAAAAAATTCCTTCATCTGGAATTTGATCTGCAGGTGAGATCGAAGGGTTAGCTTTCTTTGAAGAGGAATTAAGCACCAGTGTGATGCTCCGGCTGAGCCTCTGAGAGGACTCCTCTGTCAGTAAAGAAGTAGAGATAATGGTGGAAGGCGCTGCTTCTGTATTATAAACATGTAAACTAGAGAAATGATTGTCTGTTGGAAAGTGTACCTGCTTATGCTTACCTTGGCTTAGATCAGGCCCAGTTTCTAAATCTAAGCTTTTCCTTTTCCCAACTTTCTATTTTTGGTGTCTTCGATGTCCCTGAAGAATGCCCTTACTTCTTCAAATGACATGCCCCTTATGGCTGCTGTGGAGTCACATCCTTTTCCTTTTTCAGCTTGTATGCTGGGAGTGTAAATGTGCTCAGTGCTTTTTACATCATCCAAAGACGTACTTCTTACCTGCCTGTGTTGGCAGTCTTTCTTGTGGCTATTTGACCATCCGCAAAGATCACATTTAGTAGATGGTTTCTTGCACTGTTTGGCAAAGTGCCCAGTTTCGCCACAATTGTAGCAGGACTTGGTGTTACAAATTGATTTCGTGCTACTGACATTTTCGCATTTTTTTCATTATCTAATCTTATCTCACCATGATCATATCTATGATCACTCCTTTCACTATTCCTTTACCTTCTTACCCGATTAGATAAGATATGATGTCATCATGACATCACTGATCTAGATGCCTCACCACATACGCATTACTTTAATCCCCTTGCTCTAGACCTACTTCACTCATTTCACACTTCCATTCCCTTCATATTTGCCTCACCTTAGCCAGCATGAACATTGCCCTGCTCCACCATTACATCATATCCTCTACCTTACCCTCTACCCAGCTGACTTAGAACATTGTATCTCCTACTGTACCATAGTGTATAAATACAGGAAACACTTGGGGATACTTCCCTAAGTTGTTTCACTTTGTCACTTCCTACCTCTTGCCCAAGAAGATCCAGCCCTTCTTGTGAACGTAACGTCACAGCAAGCCGTCACCTCATCTATCACCCGATATCTGAGCAACTTCGAGAGTTCTTTCCTACGTCCCCTATTCATATTATCCGTCTTCCCTAAAAGACTGATAAGATATCTTGTCTCGCTCTTTGATATAGATAAGATCTCGTTCAGCCTCCCTCACTTCAGTTATACAAAGAGAGTAGTCGCTTCACTTGGCTTCTTTCTGAGCCGCTGATATGTCCATTGCGTTAGGGTCTTTGCTTGTTTTGGGTTCAAATCTGAATTGCGTTCATCCCCTGATTAGATCTAAGCTTTCGAGACGATGTCCTACATCTTGAAGGGTCTGCATGGTTTCATGGACTATCGTTCTTCTCAGATTGTTTTTCCAGATGTAATCCATGATGTATCTTTTTACATTTTGTTCTAGGAGGTACACTCCATGTGGGTCTCCCAGTTCAGCCTTTTCATATTCAGCGTACCATTTGACAAGGAAGTTATCTATTGCTTGTATATTCCCTTGTCTCATTTCATTGATTTTCTTGGTGGCTCTGTCTTTTACATTGCTTCCTCTGAATAGATCACTGAGTTCTGTTTCCAGATCGTTCCAGCTATACCCTTGATTGGTATATAACCTTTGTAATCTTAGTTGTATGAAGGGTCCTGCCCTTGGTCCTTTCAGTCTTGATAACATGGCTAAGATTGTGTTGCTGCTTTGTGGTGCAATTGTTATGCGTGGCCATGGGTATGGTCACGCATAGACCTACTAATGCCTAGTAGGGTCAAGAGGATCAGTCGTTCGTATATACGACGATGTTAGGCCAGCTGTGGGGATGCTGGGTCAAGGGTACCATCGAGGGTTTCGACGGGTCGAAGGGATAATCGTTGTCTAGCTTGACAGATAGGTCAAGAGTTCAAGGTGGGGACATACGAAGGCTGGCAAGCCAGAGTGTGAAGTGCTCACTTAATGGTAGAGCGAAGACTCAAGGAGTAAAGGCGATAGATTGCTAGTGCTAACTAGGTGACAAGCCGTAGGTAGAACTAAGCTAAGGAGAAGAAAGGAGAGGCCCTGTTGAAGGGTTTATATAGTAAGGTGAAAGCATGATGGTTATGTGTCACATAGGTTAAGGGCCGGCATGGGAAGTGGCGTTAGAAATAGGGAACCAATGGCAAAACCACACATGAGAAAGAGACATTAAGGGCTGGCACATACAGTGTAAGAAGATCAGAAGAGAGAGTACCTATGCAGTGGAGGGTGAGCACGCTTACGAGATGTATGGAATGTCGTGGAACAACATGGAAGGAAAGAGGTTAAGTGTGAGAAATGGAAAATATTAGTCCGAAAGAGAAAGTAAGGAAAAAGTGTTCATCCTATGAGCGAATCGTAACATTACCCTCTTAGTAACCCGAAGCTACGGTGAGGATTCCTTACAAGTCCCTAAAAGCAGGTCCCGGGGAGCTGGTGATGTTGGCATAGCCGACATCGTCTAATTCGTCTCCATCCTCATAGGGCGAGGGGGTGTGAGGCGAGGATGGCGTGGGGTGATAAGATTGTTGAGAGGAGGAAGATGACTGACGAGAGGTATGGTGGGGGTTGGCTCAATGGACAATTTGTCCGTTGCAGAACGTGGCTTGGGGGCGGCAAGGTGTGGATGCAGACGAGGACTGAGCATGGGGAGAGGTGAGACGAGAGGCAAGGGGGCGAGAGGATCCTGGGCAACGGGCGAGAGAGTGACCAGGTGCTTATCAATGGCATCTGGTACAGATATATTGTCTGCAGGATAATTGGGTATGTCTGAGACAGTGGCACTGGAAGCATCGTTGATTGAAATGAGGATGTCCAGGATAGACGCGATCTCTGCCATTTCAACCAGTCCACCAGTCATTGAGAGTCTGCCGATGGATAGGTGATCCATCCCTCAAGACTTCGTTTCCAAGTCCTCAACCAGTGGCAGCTAGATCTCGGAAGTGGTTATTGACATTGAGGAGGAAGATGTCATAGCCCATTCGAAAGGCGTGAGAGTACAACTGGTATTGTGCATGGTAGATGAAGTCCTGCATGGTCCTGCTGAGGGTGGTGTGAGGGAATATCAGGCCAGAGCCAGAGATGAAGGCAGCAATGTGGTTTAATTGCATCACAGTTTCAAACCAAGTAAAGATGGGCGAGCCATCGGAAGAATAAACACTAATTGGAACACGAAGATGATTGTCAGACATAAGCAAGTAAAAGCAAACATAATCCTCATCAGTGAATCTCTCCTCCCGAAGCCGGTTAGTGTATCAATGGGTGGAGACATCTAGGGGAACTTGAGAGTCCCATCCTGAGTGGGCGACAAGAGAGTCCAAGCTGGGTGTGCAGACGAGCTGGAGGCGATGAACTCCTAGGAATGAGGGTGGTCTGTGTTACAGCTATATATTTTTCACCTTTACTTATTTACTTAGCGCATACGAACGCTTTCTTTATCTTATCAAGGGAAAACCCGACTTAGACACTGTGCTAGACACAGGGGATCTACGGGCCCTTCTAGATCTGTGGGCTTCATATTTTACCTCTTCACTTTCGCCCCACAGATCACAACACGTATTTAATACA
>JBBPTX010000850.1:0-15319 GCA_038094595.1 Pulveroboletus aff. annulatus | reverse complement strand
GTCAGTGATAAGAGATAAGAGTCCAGAACACGCGGTAATTAAAGGAATGAGGCGTACACGTGTATGAAGGATGGAAGCACGCGGACATTACCGTGGGAGAGACAGTGATTAAAGGAGTGCGTATACCGCATGTCTGTACAGCATAGGGGCTCGCAGATCTTAGCTGGTAAGATCCATAGATACGTGCATGGGACGGCACAAGGTAGCGTGCGAACTGTTAGAGAGCAACGGCGTTCGTGAGGGAACGAAGGGGCGAAAAGTCGGTCTGTAACACTCGCCATGGACCCTGTCAAACTCGATGGCATCGCCAAATGGCTGATGCTGCAAAAAGTCAAAGACGTCCATTCCTTCCTTGGATTCACTAATTTTTATAGGCAATTCATTTCTGGATACTCTAACATCGCCTGCCCCCTCATTGACCTCACCAAGAAAACCATACCCTGGACTTGGTCACCTGCACAACAAACTGCCTTCAAACAACTCAAGGAGTTGTTCCTTCGTAAGCCTGTACTCTTTATGCCCAATGTCTCTCACCCTTTTGCCATGGCCACTGATGCTTCGAAATATGCATCAGGGGGTATTTGTTACGATTCGCTCGCAGGACGAACTCTTTTTCTCTCCTTTCTCTTCTTTCTCTTTCGGACTAATACTCTCCATTTCTCACGCTTAACCTCGTTCCTTCCATGTTGTTCTATGACAGTCCACTCATCTCGTAAGCGTGCTTATCCCTCACTGCGCAGGTACTCTTTCTCTTCTGATCTTCTCACGCCATATGCGCCGGCCCTTAACGTCTCTTTCTCATGCGTGGTTTTGCTATTGGTCTTTACTTTCCTCTGCCAATTCCCACGCCGGCCCTTAAACACTATGACATGTAACCGTCACAACCTGTACTTCACTATATAAACCCTTCAACAGGGTCTCCCCGTTTCTTCCCTTAGCTTAGTTCTACCTACGGTTTGTCGCCCAGTTAGCACTAGCAATCTGCTCGCCTTTACTCCTCAGTCTTCGTCCTACTATTAAGTGGACACTTCACACTCAGCCCAGCCACCCTCGTGTGTCTCACCCTTGATCCTTTGATCCGTTCGTCAAGCTAGACGATGGTTACTCCCGGACCTGTCACAACCCTTGACGGTATCCTAGACCCAGCATCTCCACGGCTGGCTTGTGTCGTTGTATACACGAACGACCAACCTCGTCAACCCTACTAGGCGTTAGTAGGTCTACATGCAACTATACCCACGGCCACGTGTAACAGTATTCTGCTGCAATCTGACATGAACGGGGATTGACACCCCTGTTCCTACTTATCACAGTCATTCTCCTCCACAGAACGCAATTATGACATTTACGACCAGGAGCTCTTGGCCATGATCCACAGTTTCAAAGCCTGGAGGCAATACCTCCATGGCTCTCCCTTCCCCATCAAAGTCTTCTCTGATCACAAGAACCTGACTTACTTCCACTGCCCTTGTTACGATTCACTCGCAGGACGAACACTTTCCTTTTTCTTTCTCTTTCAGACTAGCACTTTCTGTTTCTCATGCTTAGCTCCATTCCTTCCACATCGTTCTACGATGTTCCATACATCTCGTAAGCGTGCTTGTTACAGCTATATATTTTTCATCTTTACTTAGCGCATAAGCGCATATCTTATCAAGGGAAAACCCGACTTAGACACTGTGCTAGACACAGGGGATCTACGGGCCCTTCCAGATCAATGGGCTTCGCTTTCACTCCTTCACATTCGCCCCATTGATCACGTACACATATTTAATACTTCGTGATCATCACAGACCTCACATCAGTCACCCCATCACTGTGATGTGATCCCTTATCTTTAATTACCGTTGACATCTTCCATTCTACCCACCCGCAGCAGATCAATGGCTGGAAACCTCATGTACTTAATAATCTCCACAACAGGCCGACTCCTCATGTCGATCATATTGGGCCAAGGGGATGGACTTATATAGATACGTATCTAGATCGATACCCAACATGTATCTACACGTAGTATAGTATATAAAGCGAGACTGGACGGAGCTCAGTCTCCAGTCTAGTTCTCTTGTTCTCTGCCTATAAAGAAGTATTAAAGATATCCTCCCCCTCGACGTCTATCTGATAGTGATTGCCTGCAAGAACTTGTAGTCGCAACAGTGCTTATCCTTCACTGCGCAAGTACTCTTCTTCTTCTGTTCTTCTCACGCCGTATGCGCCAGCCCTTAACATTTCTCCTCATGCGTAGTTTTGCTATTGGTTTCTGATCTTTGAACACCGCTTACTATGCCAGCCCTTAACCATTGTGACACGTAACTGTCACGCCCCTTACTTCACTATATAAACCCTTCAACAGGGCCTCTTTACGATTTTCTCCAGCTTAGTTCTACCTACGGCTTGTCGCCTAGTTAGCACTAGCAATTCATCACCTTTACTCCTTGAGTCTTCGTTCTACCATTAAGTGAACGCTTCACACTACGGCTCGATACCCTTCGTGTGTCTTCCCCTTTGCAACTTTGACCCGATTACCAAGCTAGGCAATCGGTAACCTCTTGACCTACCAATTATCCTAGGCAGAACCTTTGATCCGACTTCTTATAAAGTCGGCCTTGCATCGTCGACAACACGGACGACTGAACCCTCGACCCTACTAGGCATTAGTAGGTCTACGCGCGACCTTACCCACGGCCACGCGTAACAAAAGAACTAAGCTTCCCCCTCGTTCGGGTACTATTACATACGCCGCCCACCATAGCTTCCCACCGAAACACTCGAACCACAGATCCGCGTTGGAATCCTCGAGAACCCTCGCGCACCTCACACTCAGACTCCTCTGACACCCCTGACGATCCCAGCCAAGGATATTGGGATGAAGACCACTATGAGCCTTTATTAGACTCAGACAAAGAAATCGCCACTCGCGACCTCTCCCACAGCTTCTCTGCCTCCGTACAGATACCTCGTCCGCAGACCCCCCCGTCTCCGACACCCAGGCGCCAAACCGGCCATATCTTTCCTCCGATCCCTCGTCCCCCGTCACCCACTATGACCACCAAACCTCTCGAACTCCGCATCGGTACCCCAGACAAGTACAATGGCGACTACAAAACAGCCAAACAATGGCTTGACTCAGTCGCCTTCTACCTCAACGTCTGTTACGCGTGGCCGTGGGTGTGGTCGCGCGTAGACCTACTAACGCCTAGTAGGGTCAAGGATTCGGTCGTTTGTATCGACGACGACGTAGGATCAGCCGTGGGGATGCTGGGTCACGGGTACCGTCGCAAAGTGTGACGGACCAAAGTGTAACCGTTCGTCTAGCTTGATGAACGGGTCGAAGGTTCAAAGGTTAAAGACACACGTAGGCGGGCGAGCCGTAGTGTGAAGCGTTCACTTAATGGTAGAACGAAGACACGAGGAATAGAGATGGTGAATTGCTAGTACTAACTAGGCGACAAGCCGTAGGTAGAACTAAGCTAAGGGAGACGTAAGGAGGCCCTGTTGAAGGGTTTATATAGTGAAGTATGAAGCGTGACAGTTATGTGTCACAATAGTTAAGGGCTGGCGTAGCAAGCGGCATTAGAAGAGCAGAAGCCAGTAGCGAAACTACGCATGAGAAGAAATGTTAGGGGCCGGCGCATACGGCGTGAGAAGGGTGGAAAATAAGGAGTACCTGCGCAGTGGGGGGTAAGCACGCTTACGAGAAGTATGGAACATCATAGAACGTTGTGGAAGGAATGAAGTTAAGCATGAGAAATGGGAAGTATTAGTCCGATAGGGAAAGAAAAGTAAACGTGTTCGTCCTGCGAGCGAATCGTAACATTACCCCCTTAGTAACCCGAAGCTACGGCGAGGATTCCTTACAAGTCCCGAAAAGCTGGACCCGGGGAGCCGGTGATGTTGGCATAGCCGACGTCATCTAGCTCATCTCCGTCCTCATAAGGAGAGGGAGCGCGGGGTGAGGATGGCGCGGGATGGTAAGACTGTTGGGAGGAAGAGGAAGACTGACGAGAGGTGCGACGAGGGGTGGCTCGACGGACGATTTGTCCGTTGCAGAATGCAGCTTGGGGGCGGCGATGCGTAGTTGTGGACGTGGAGGAGGACTGAGCACGGGGAGAGGTGAGGCGAGAGGCGAGAGAGCGAGAGGGCCTGGGACAGCGGGCGAGGGAATGGCCGGGTGCTCGTCGGCGACATCCTGTACAGACGTGTTGCTGACAGGAGAGTTGGGTATGGCCGAGGCAGTGGCATTGAAAGCACCGCTGATTGAAACAAGGGTGTCCTGGGTATACGCGATCCCTGCCGTTACGGCCGGTCCACCAGTCGTTCAACATTTGCCTGTGGATAGGCGACCCGTCTCTCAGGACTTCGTTGCCAAGTCCTCAACCTGCGGCGGCAAGGTCTCGGAAGTGGTTGTCTACGTCGAGGAGAAAAGAGTCGTAACCTAGTTGGAAGGCGTGCGAATATAACTGGTAGCGCGCGTGGTAGATAAAGTCCTGCATGGTCCTGCCAAGCGTGGTGTGAGGGAATACCGGGCCTGAGCCAGAGATGAAGGCGGCAACATGGTTGATCTGCATCGCGGTTTCGAACCACGCAAAGATGGGAGACGCATCTGAAGTATATACACTAATGGGAATGCGAAGATGATCGTCAGACATGAGTGAATGAAAGCGGACATAGTGCTCATTGGTGAACCTCTCCTCCCGGATTCGACCAGTATGAAGATGAGATGAGACATCTATCGGGACTTGGGAGTCCCACCCCGAATGGGCGACGAGGGAGTCCGAGCTGGGTGCGCAGACGAGCTGGGGGCGGTGAACTCCTAAGAAGGAGGGAGGTCCGGGAGAAGGTTCTCGATGGGGTGGAGGCGTAAACGATGGCGAGGTCTGGATCCTGCCAGAGACGGGGGAGACATGGGAGAAGGGAACATCACCAATAAGAGTGGCGAAGTTGACAGGCTGAGGGGCGGTGGGGCGAGTAGGAGAGATCCTCGTGGGGTCGTCAGAGGGAAGATGGACTGTGCTGGGGTTGGTGGAGGGTGCGGCTGCAGGGGTGTCAACATTGGTGAATTCGATGGCCATGAGGAGAAGATGGAAAGGGTTTATTTGTGGCGTGGTGGACGAGCGGATGAGAGGGAGAAGGCGCGGGGGTGTCGTCTTTTATAATCTTCTAGTAATTCCAATGAATGTTTCAAGTTCCGCTCGGGTTCCCATGATTCTTCTTCGGCGGAGTATCCTTTCCATCGGATTAGGTACTGACGAGCCGACGGCATTCCACGATGCCGTATGATACGTTCTATTTCATATTCCTCTTGCCCTTCGACAAGATCCGGAGGCGGTGTAGGAAAGTTCGGGCCATGTACATCATTTTCGCGATAGGGTGATAACAGAGAAGCGTGGAACGTGTTGTGGATTTTCCACGTTCGTGGGAGTCGGAGGCGGTAGGAGACAGGGGAGATGACGTCAGAGATAACAAAGGGGCCCTCGCGTTTTGCGGCGAATTTCGGATCTTGGACGGATCTTTTAAGGTTCCTGGCTTCCAGCCAAACTCTTTGTCCTTTCTAGAAAGGTACGAACATTGTTTTGGACCTAGATGCCATGACTTGTCACGCAAGTTCATGGGATGCGAGGGCTTCATCCCGTAGGGCGGACAACTCCTTGAGACGGGTTTCGACGGCGGGGATGTTGGTTTCGGCGATTACCGTAGGAAGGGCGCGGGGTTCGTATCCCATCATGAGATAGAACAGGGACTTGCCGGTGACGGAATGAGGGCGGTGATTGTGTGTGAATTCGGCATGGGAGATGTGATTGGACCAAGTGGAAGGGTGATCTCCGCAATAGATGCGAAGGTAGGTTTCGACCTCCTGGTTGACGTGTTCCGTTTCGCCATCGGTTTGTGGGTGATAGGCAGTGGAAAGGGAGAGATCGTAGTTAAGGAGTCTTCCGAGTTCCTTGGCAAAGGTGGAGGCGAACTGTGGGCCGCGATCTGAGATGATTTTCTCGTATAGTCCGAAGCGGAGATAGACTTTGTGAAAAAAGAGCGCTGCTACTCCCTCCGCGGTGATAGTCTTCTTCGTGGGGCAAAGAATTACCCCCTTAGTAAGGCCGTGGTCCACCACAACCAATAACGAGTCGAATCCCCCGGAGAGGGGGTGATCGGTGATCAGATCGCAGGAGATCTGCTGGAAGGGGCGAGAAAACGAGGATGGGATAGGAACGAGGGGGGGAGATGTGGGGTGTGTGTTCATCTTGTTGCGCTGGCATACGGCACATCCGTCAACGTAGGAGCGAACGAACGAGGCGAGGCCCGGCCACCAAAATTCAGAGGCGACGAGTTGACAGGTTTTAAGGTAGCCGGGGTGGCCGGCAGAGTCGTGATCGTAGGAGCATTGGACGACAGCGCGGCGAAGGTCACGGTCGGGAGGAACGTAGATGCGTCCCTGATACTGGAGGACGCCATTGGAGTATTGCCAATTGGCGAGGCGAGAGCGAAAGGCGGGAGGCAGAGAGCCATTGATTTCCTGGAGTTTATGGAGGATGAGGTCATCCGAGGAGGAAGCGGAGGCAATGTGGTTGGAAAGGGCAGAGTCGATGAGGCGTACGAAGAGGGTATCAGGGAGAAGAGTGACTCCGATGTTGTCGGAGTCTGCGCGAGGAAGGAGATCGGGGCGACGAGAGAGGGCGTCGGGGCCAGCGAGTTGGGTGCCAGGTACATGGGTGATTGAGTAGTCGTAGTTGGCGAGGTCAAGGAGCCAGCGGGCTTGACGTCGATTGAGATCTTGGGGTCGGCGGAAGTAAGTCAAATTTTTGTGATCGGAGAAGACTTGGACGGGAAAGGGAGAGCCGTGGAGGTATTGCCTCCAGGCTTTGAAACCGCGGATAACGGCCAAGAGCTCCCGGTCGTGGATGTCATAGTTGCGTTCTGACGAGGAGAAAGATTGTGATAAGTAGGAACAGGGGTGCCAATCCCCATTCACGTCGATTTGTAACAAGATACCACCCGACGCGTATTTAGAGGCGTCGGTGGCCATGGCAAAAGGACGAGAGATATCAGGCATAAATAGGACTGGCTTACAAAGGAACAACTCCTTGAGTTGCTCGAAGGCGGTTTGCTGAGCTGATGCCCAGGTCCAGGGCATAGTTTTCTTGGTGAGGTCGATGAGAGGTCGGGTGATATTGGAATAACTCGGGATGAAGCGTCTATAGAAATTAGCAAGGCCAAGGAAAGAACGGACATCTTTGACTTTTTGTGGCATAGGCCACTTAGCTATTCCGTCGAGTTTGACAGGGTCCATAGCGAGTTGTCCTTCTTTGACAATCATCCCGAGGTATTCTACTTCGGGAATGACAAATTGGCATTTCTCCAGCTTAAGGTGGAGATCGAGTTCTGTCATCCGCTGGAGGATGCGGTGGGTACGTTCTGTGTGGGTGACGTCGTCTGGGGAGAAAATAAGAAGATCATCCATATAAATAACCAACCATCCTTCAGCGATCATGTCACGAAAGGAGTCGTTCATGAAGCGTTGGAATGTCGCGGGTGAGTTGGTCATGCCGAAGAACATAACCATTGGTTCGAAGAGTCCTTTGTGGGTGAGGAAAGCACCTTTCCATTGGTGCCCGTCTTTTATACATACATTGTTATATCCCCATCGTACATCGAACTTGGTGAAAGTTCGGGCACCCTTGAGTTTGTCGAGGAGGTCAGAGATTAGAGGTAGTGGGTAGGCGTCGCGGATGGTATGCTCATTGAGATATTGGTAGTCTTGGCAGGGGCGAAGTTTACCATCTTTCTTTTTGACAAAGAAGAACGGTGATGCTTGAGGAGAGTTTGAGGGGCGAATCTTACCGGCAGCAAGATTTTCATCAAGGAAGTCTTCTGTGGCTTTCCTCTCTTCGGGGGTGAGTGGATAGAGTTTGCCGATTTTCGGAGTGAACGAGTCTTTGACATTGATTTCGTGATCATAGGGTCTGGAGGGAGGAAGAGAGTCGGCAGACTCTTTGGCGAAAACTGGGGCGAAGTCTTTATAGGCATCTGGGAGGGTTATTTTCGGTTTGGCTTTTTCAGCGGCCGCTGCGAGTTTGGTGGCAGTGGTGAGCTTTGCGACAAGCTTCGGGTGAGTTTGGTGATATCTGGATCCAGTCTTAAGGATCCGTTGACAAGAGTTGACGTGGAGGGCACGGCGAACATAGAGATTTCCGTCCGGCATATCAAGGAATGTGGAGAGGGTGTGGTCAGGAATAGTCTCAACCAGGACATGGCAAGGTGGTTTCGAGGGGGGTGCTCGAGGTTGAGCATTGTCATGTCGCTTGAGGTCGGCGACATGGATGTGGTAGAGGGATGCGGATTCATCTACCGATTCTGGAATGTCGATAGTTCGTGACGACCAATTGATGGAGGGGTTCGTGAGTCATAACCAGGGTGTCCCGAGAATCACATTTTCAGATCCGCAATGCATGACATGGAAGCGCACGTGTTGGGCGACTCCATCGATGTTTGTAAAGAGGGAGGCGGTGTAGCGTATGGCCCCTTTGGCGTTAGGAGTTTGATTGACGTTGTTGACGGGGATGGGTGTCGGTAGTTTGTCCAGAGGGAGTTTGTGTTTTCGGGCGAAGTCCCAATCAAGGCAGTTGATATCTGCGCTGCTATCGATGAGGGCGCGGGTGTCGACGGTTTTCATGGTGTGCGAGGGATCAATGAGTTGTAGAGGGATATGCATTGATTTCTTTGATGTGGATACAAGTACAGGTGCACACGTACTAGGAACTACTGACGTCGAGGCAGTGTTCCGGTTTAAAAATCCAGGGAGGCGATAGCGACGCGGGATACTTTGATGTTTTCATCGTTGTCTTCGTCATCTATCTTGATTAGCCGAGGAACTTCTTCTTCGTTCTCGGCTTCTACTTCTGTAACCTTCCGGACGACTTTCTTCGGCCTGGGGGTGTTGGAAGTGAACGTAGGGCAATTGTTTGCCCGATGTCCTCTCTGTCAACAGCGGAAACATTTTCCTTCCTTGCAGCATTGTTCCCGTTCAGCGGGGGTGAGTCGTGGGAGACGGACGACGTCGACGTCCATGGCATTAGGGTCTTTGGTGGGAGTAGGAGCGGAGTACTGGTGGTATGTGTGGCGAGTGGGAGTCTTATGGCGGGCGGCAATTTCTCAAGCGCGTTCCATGTGGGTTTGAAAGGTTACGGCCTTTTTCAACCAATTCACGATGGTAGTGGGGACTGTTTCCATAGCCAGGATATGACGCATGAGGGCGTCGGGGATAGCGGCAGAGTAATATCCGATGAGGACGTTATCGTCAGTGATGCCGGCGATGGCGCACTGATTTTGGAATTCAGCATTATATTTGATGAGCGAAGGTGAATATCCGCCGTTCTTGGTGGCGGTCATGCAGGTGGTAGTAAGCCAGGCGATGGCGTTTCCCGTGGTATCGTAATGTTTAAACGCCAAGACAAAGGCGTCACGGAAGTCGGACCAGGAGCCCATAGAGATCGTGCCATCTGCTGCAATCTTTGAAGCTCTAAAGGTGTTTGCCCAGGTGAGAGCTGGGCCTCGAGCCATATACGAGAGCGCAAACACAATGCGTTTCGGGTCTGAGTTGTATACGTCGACATTGACGTTGAGATAAAAGGCGACTGAGTCAAGCCATTGTTTGGCTGTTTTATAGTCGCCATCGTATTTCTCTGGGGTACCAATGCGTAGTTCGAGAGGTTTGGTAGTCATAGTGGGTGATGGAGGACGAGGGATCGGGGGAAAGATGTGGCCGGCTTGGCGTCTGGGCGTCGGGGATGGGGGAGTCTGAGGGCGAGGTATCTGTATGGAGGCAGAAAAACTGTGGGAAAGATCGCGGGTGGCGAGTTCTTCGTCTGAGTCCAATAAAGGCTTGTCGGGGTCTTCGTCCCAATATCCTTGGTTGGGATCGTCAGGGGTGTCAGAGGAGTCGGAGTGCGAAGTGCGCGGAGGTTCTCGAGGGTTCCAACACGGGTCTGTGGTTCGAGTGTTTCGATGAGAAGCTATGATGGGCGGCGTATGTGATAGTACCCGATCAAGGAGGTAGCTTAGTTCTTTTGTTACACGTGGCCGTGGGTGTGGTCGCGCGTAGACCTACTAATGCCTAGTAGGGTCAAGGATTCAGTCGTTCATATCGACGACGACGTAGGATCAGCCGTGGAGATGCTGGGTCACGGGTACCGTCGCAAAGTGTGACGGATCGAAGTGTAACTGTTCGCCTAGCTTGACGAACGGGTCGAAGGTTCAAAGGTTAAAGACACACGTAGGCGGGCGAGCCGTAGTGTGAAGCGTTCACTTAATGGTAGAATGAAGACACGAGGAATAGAGATGGTGAATTGCTAGTACTAACTAGGCGACAAGCTGTAGGTAGAACTAAGCTAAGGGAGATGTAAGGAGGCCCTGTTGAAGGGTTTATATAGTGAAGTATGAAGCGTGACAGTTACGTGTCACAATAGTTAAGGGCCGGCGTAGCAAGCGGCGTTAGAAGAGCGGAAGCCAGTAGCGAAACTACGCATGAGAAGAAATGTTAGGGGCTGGCGCATACGACGTGAGAAGGGTGGAAAATAAGGAGTACCTGCGCAGTGGGGGGTAAGCACGCTTACGAGAAGTATGGAACGTCGTAGAACGTTGTGGAAGGAATGAAGTTAAGCATGAGAAATGGGAAGTATTAGTCCGATAGGGAAAGAAAAGTAAACGCGTTCGTCCTGCGAGCGAATCGTAACAACGTCAACGCCGATGTATACAACTCTGATCCAAAACACATCGCATTCGCACTTTCATACATGGCTCGAGGCCCGGCTCTTACCTGGGCAAACACCTTCAGATCTTCAAAGATCGCAGCAGACGGTACAATCTCCATGGGCTCTTGGTCTGACTTTCATGACGCCTTCGTCCTGGCGTTCAAACACTATGACACCACCGGTAACGCAATCGCCTGGCTCACTACCACCCGTATGATCACTACTAAAAACGGCGGATACTCCCCTTCGCTGACCGAATACAACGCCGAATTTCAAAACCAATGTGCCATAGCAGGCATTACCGACGATAACGTCCTTATCGGATATTACTCCGCCACTATTCCCGATGCCCTCATGCGTCGCATTCTGGCTATGGAAACAGTCCCCACCACTATCGCAAATTGGTTGAAAAAGGCCGTAACTTTTCAAACCCACATGGAACGCGCCCGAGAAATTGCCGCCCGTCATAAGACTCCCACCCGCCACACATATCACCAGTACTCCACCCCTACCCCCACCAAGGACCCTAATGCCATGGACGTTGATGCTATCCGTCTCCCACGACTCACCCCTGCTGAGCAAGAACAATGTCGAAAAGAAGGAAAATGCTTCCGCTGCTGACAGAAAGGACACCAGGCAAACAATTGCCCCACGTTTACCTCAAACACCCCTAAGCTGAAGAAGTACGTCCGGAGGGTTGAAGAAATAGAAGTTGAGGAAAAAGAGGAAATCCCTCGACTAATCGAGATAGACGACGAAGATGATGAAGAAGCCAAGGTGTCTCGCATCGCCATTTCCTCTCAGGATTTTTGAAAAGGGACGCTGCCTCAACGTCAGTAGTCCCCCCTATTTCGTGTGCGCCTGTACTTGTATCTACATCAAAGAAGTCAATGTGTATCCCCCTTCAACTTATTGACCCTTCGCACACCATGAAAACCGTCGACACTCGCGCCCTCATCAATAGTGGTGCAGATATCAATTGTCTTGACTGGGACTTCGCCAGAAAATACAAACTTCCCCTTGATAAACTTCCTACACCTATCCCTGTCAACAACGTCGATCAAACCCCTAATGCCAAGGGAGCCATTCGCTACACCGCCTCTCTTTTCACCAACATCGATGGGATTACCCAACACATACGTTTCCACGTCTTGCATTGCGGATCCGAGAATGTAATTCTCGGAACCCCCTGGCTAAAACTAACGAACCCCTCCATCGACTGGCCATCACAATCAATCAACATCCCGGAATCGGTAGACAAATCTGCATCTCTCTACCACATGCACGTCGCCGATCTCAAGCGACACGATAAAGCTCAACCTCGAGCACCCCCTTCGAAACCACCCCGTCACGTCCTGGTCGAAACCATCCCCAACCATACCCTCTCCACATTCCTTGACATGCCAGACGGAAATCTCTACGTTCGTCGGGCACTCTATACCAACTCGTGCCAATGTGTCCTCAGGTCAGGATCACGATATCATCAGACCCATCCAAAGCTTGTCGCCAAGCTTACCACAGCCACTGAACTCGCGGCAGCTGCCGAGAAGGCCAAGCCAAAAGTTACGCTCCCAGACGCCTACAAAGACTTCGCCCCGGTTTTCGCCAAAGAATCCGCCGACTCCCTTCCTCCCTCTAGACCCTATGACCATGAAATTAACGTTAAAGAGTCATTCACTCCGAAAATCGGCAAGCTCTATCCGCTCACCCCTGACAAAAAGAAAGCCACCGAAGATTTCCTCGACGAAAACCTCGCTGCCGGCAAGATTCACCCTTCGAACTCCCCTCAAGCATCGCCCTTCTTCTTCGTTAAGAAGAAAGACGGCAAGCTCCGCCCTTGTCAAGATTACCGATACCTCAATGAACATACTGTCCGTGACGCCTACCCGCTGCCTCTGATCTCCGACCTCCTCGACAAACTCAAAGGTGCTCATGTTTTCACCAAGTTTG
Source organism: Pulveroboletus aff. annulatus (assembly GCA_038094595.1). Taxonomy (NCBI): domain Eukaryota; kingdom Fungi; phylum Basidiomycota; class Agaricomycetes; order Boletales; family Boletaceae; genus Pulveroboletus; species Pulveroboletus aff. annulatus. Next base: position 2,624 of record JBBPTX010000850.1, on the reverse strand, counting down.
ACGTATGATGGGGGTACAACAATGTACGTATCAAAGACGGGCATCAATGGAAGGGTGCCTTCCTTACCCATAAGGGACTCTTCGAACCTATGGTTATGTTCTTCGGCATGACTAACTCACCAGCAACGTTTCAACGTTTCATGAATGACTCTTTTCGTGATATGATCGCGGAAGGATGGTTGGTTATTTATATGGATGACCTCCTTATCTTCTCCCCAGACACTGCCACCCACACCGAATGAACTCGCCGCATCCTCCAACGGATGACGGAACTCGATCTCCATCTCAAATTGGAGAAATGCCAATTCGCCGTTCCCGAAGTTGAATACCTCGGGATGATCATCAAAGAAGGACAACTCGCTATGGACCCCGTGAAGCTTGACAGAATTGCTAAATGGCCTACACCGCAAAAAGTCAAAGATGTCCGTTCTTTCCTTGGCTTTGCCAACTTCTACAGACGTTTCATCCCCAGATACTCCAATATCGCCCGCCCCCTCATCGACCTTACTAAGAAAACTATGCCCTGGAACTGGGCCCCCGCCCAGCAAACTGCTTTCGAGCAGCTCAAGGAGCTGTTCCTCCGTAAGCCCGTCCTATTTATGCCCGATATTTCCTGACCTTTTGCCATGGCCACCGACGCCTCTAAGTATGCATCGGGTGGAATCTTATTACAAACCGACGCGAATGGGGATTGGCACCCCTGTTCTTACTTATCACAATCATTCTCTTCCTCGGAACGCAACTATGATATCCATGACCGGGAGCTCTTGGCTGTCATACGCGGTTTCAAAGCCTGGAGGCAATACCTCCATGGCTCTCCCTTCCCCGTCACAGTCTTCTCCGATCACAAGAACTTGACGTACTTCCGTCGACCCCAAGATCTCAACCGTCGGCAGGCCCGCTGGCTTCTCGACCTCGCTGACTACGACTATTCCATCACCCATGTCCCCGGCACTCAACTTGCTGGCCCAGATGCCCTCTCTTGCCGCCCTGATCTCCTTCCCCGCGCCGACTCGGATAACACTGCCGTCACTCTCCTTCCCGACGCCCTCTTTGTCTGTCTCATTGACTCCGCCCTCGCCAACCACATTGCCTCCGCCTCCTCCTCTGATGACCTCATTCTCCATAAGCTCCAGGAGCTTGATGGTTCCCTTCCCCTCACCCTTCGCTCTCGCCTCGCCGACTGGCAATACGCTGACGGTGTCCTCCAATATCAAGGACGCGTCTATGTCCCTCCCGACCATGACCTTCGCCGCGCTGTCGTCCAATGCTCTCACGACCATGACTCCGCCGGCCACCCCGGCTACCTTAAAACCCGTCAACTTGTCGCTTCTGAGTTCTGGTGGCCGGGCCTCGCTTCTTTCATTCGCTCTTACGTTGATGGCTGTGCTGTGTGCCAGCACAACAAGCCGAACATGCACCCCACATCTCCTCCCCTTGTTCCTATCCCGTCCTCGTGTTCTCGCCCCTTCCAACAGATCTCTTGCGATCTGATCACCGATCTCCCGCTGTCTGGGGGTTTGACTCGTTATTGGTTGTGGTGGACCACGGCCTTACTAAGGGGGTAATTCTTTGCCCCACGAAGAAGTCTATCTCTGCAGAAGGAGTAGCAGCTCTCTTTTTCCACAAAGTCTACCTCCGCTTCAGCCTCTATGAGAAAGTTATCTCTGATCGAGGTCCACAGTTCGCCTCTGCCTTCGCCAAAGAACTCAGCCGACTCCTCAATTACGACCTCTCCCTCTCCACCGCCTATCACCCCCAGACCGACGGAGAAACTGAACGCGTCAACCAAGAAGTCGAGACTTATCTTCGCATCTACTGCGGGGATCATCCCTCCACTTGGTCTGATCACATCTCCCACGCCGAATTTACCCACAATCACCGCCCTCACTCCGTCACCGGAAAATCCCCGTTTTACCTCATGATGGGATATGAACCCCGTGCCCTTCCTTTGGTAATCGCTGAAACCAATATCCCTGCTGTTGAAACCCGTCTCAAAGAGCTGACCGCCCTATGAGACAAAGCCCTCGCATCCCATGAACTTGCGTGACAAGTCATGGCGTCCAGGTCTAAGTCGAGGTTCATACCCTTCAAGAAAGGACAACAAGTTTGGCTGGAGGCCAGAAACCTTAAACGGTCCGTCCAAGATCCAAAGTTCGCCGCAAAACGCAAAGGCCCCTTTGTTATCTCTGACGTCATTTCCCCTGTTTCCTATCGCCTCTGACTCCCACGAACATGGAAAATCCACAACACGTTCCACGCTTCTCTGTTATCACCCTATCGCGAAAATGACATACACGGCCCGAACTTCCCCACACCGCCTCCGGATCTTATTGAAGGGCAAGAAGAATATGAAATAGAACGAATTATACAGCATCGAGGAATGCCATCGGCCCGTCAGTACCTAATGAAGCAAACCCAAATATGTCGTAAGACAGTAGTGAGGGGAGGCGGAACGGGAGAACAACAACAACAAAGGGCTCTCGGTCGGAGGGAGGAAGACTAGCGTTAGCTAGGGTGAATGCGAGGAAGCACCAGAGGTTTACTCAGACTGGTATCTGGGCGAGGGAATCGAAGTTGATTAGACTGGAGAGTATACGGTACAGGGCTCAGCTCTTATATAC
>JBBPTX010000849.1:0-15324 GCA_038094595.1 Pulveroboletus aff. annulatus | reverse complement strand
GAACAAGAGAACTAGACTGGAGACTGAGCTCCGTCCAGTCTCGCTTTATATACTATTCTATGTGTAGATACATGTTGTGTACCGATCTAGATACGTATCTACATAAGTCCATCCCCTAGGCCCAACATCATCATGAGGAGTCGGCCTGTTAATGGAGATTAATAAGTACATGAGGTTACCAGCCATTGATCTGCTGCAGGTGGGTAGAATGGAAGGTGTCAACGATAATTAAAGATAAGGGATCATATCACAGTGACGGGGTGACTGATATAAGGTTTGTGATAATCACGATGTATTAAATATGTGCTGTGATCAGTGGGGCGAAAGGTGAAGATTTGAAGATGAAGCCCACTGATCTAGAAGGGCCCGTAGATCCCCTGTGTCTTGCACAGTGTCTAGGTCGGGTTTTCCCTTGATAAGATAAAGAGAGGCATCCATAAGCGCAAGGAAACAAATGAAAAATATATAGCTGTAACAGTCCATCTGATCCAGCATCCCCACGGCTGGCTTTGTGTTGTCATATACATGAACGACCGAACCCTTGACCCTACTAGGCATTAGTAGGTCTATCTGCGACCTTACCCAAGGCCATGCGTAACAAAAGAACTAAGCTCCCTTCTCATTCAGGTACTATCACGTACGCTGCCCACCATAGCTTTCCACTGAAACACTCACACCACTGACCCACGTTGGAATCCCCAAGAACCTCCATGCACTTCACACTCTGACTCCTCTGACACCCCTGATGATCCCAACCAAGCATATTGGGACGAAGACCCCGACGAACCCTTGCTAGACTCAGACGAAGAACTCGCTACTCACGACCTTGCTCATAGTTTCTCTGCTTCAGTACAGATACCTCACCCACAGACTCCCCCGTCTCCAACATCTAGATGACAGACAGGCCATATCTTTCCTCCAATCCCCTGCCTGCCATCTCCCACCATGTCCACCAAACCTCTTGAACTTTGCATTGGTACCTCAGAAAAGTACGATGGTGATTACAAGACAGCCAAGCAATGGCTTGACTCAGTTGCCTTCTACCTCAACATTAACGCTGAAGTGTACACCACTCATCCAAAGCGCATTGCCTTTGCACTCTCTTATATGACTAGAGGTCCTGTGCTTACATGGGCAAACACCTTTCAAGTATCAAAAATCGCAGCCAATGGCTCAATTTCGATGGGCTCATGGTCTGACTTCCGAGATGCCTTTATCTTGGCATTCAAACACTACAACACCACTGGCAACACGATTGCCTGGCTTACCACTGCCTGCATGACTGCCACCAAAAACGGCAGATATTCCTCCTCGCTAACTGAGTACAACGCTCAATTCCAAAACCATTGCGCCATCGCAGGCATCACCGATGACAATATCCTAATCGGCTATTACTCGGCCACCATCCCAGATCCCCTTATGCGCCATATCCTGGCTATGGAAGTAGTTTCCACCACCATAGATGCTTGGTTGAAGAAGGCTATTACCTTCCAAACCCACATGGAATGTGCCAGAGAAATCACCACTCACCACAAGATCCCCTCCCACCACACGTACCATCAGTACTCCACCCCTACCCCTGCCAAAGATCCCAGTGCCATGGACATTGATGCCATCCACCTCCAATGACTCACCCTGGCTGAACGGGAGCAATGCCACAAAGAAGGAAGGTGCTTCTGTTGCTGTCAGAAGGGACATCGGGCCAATGCTTGCTCCATGTACACCTCGAACACCCCAAGGCCAAAGAAGATCATCCAGAAGATCGTAGAAGTGAAAGTCAAGGATGAAGAAGAAGTCCCTCAACTACAAGAGATAGACGATGAAGACAACGATGAAGAATCAAAGGTGTCTCGTGTAGCCTTTACCTCTCAGAATTTTTGAAACGGAATGCCGCCTCAACGTCAGTAGTTCCTCCTAGTACGTGTGCACCTGTACTTGTATCCACATCCAAGAAATCAATGTGTATCCCCTTGCAACTCATTAATCCTTCGCACACCATGAAAACCATTGACACCTGTGCTCTCATTGATAGTGGGGCAGATATCAACTGCCTCAATTGGGACTTCACCCAAAAAAAGCCACTCCCTCTTGACAAACTCCCCACTCCGATTCCTGTCAACAATGTTGACCAAACACCAAATGCCAAAGGAGCAATCCACTACACTGCCTCCTTGTTCACCAACATTGACAGGATCACCCAATATGTGCATTTCCACATCATGCATTGCAGATCCAAAAACGTAATTCTTGGGACACCCTGGCTCTGCCTCACAAACCCTGCCATTGACTGGTCGTCACAGACAATCAATATTCCGGAATCAGCAGACGAGTCCATCTCTCTCTACCATGTCCATGTTGCCGATTTGAAACGACACGAAGACGCCCAACCCCATGTGCCCTCCTCAAAGCCACCACAACATGTAATGGTCAAGACTGTCCCCGACCACACCCTATCCACATTCCTCGACATGCCCGACAGGAACCTCTATGTCCAACGTGCACTATATAACAACTTGTGTCAATGAGTCCTCAAGTCTGGATCCCGATATCACCAGACCCACCTGAAGCTTGTTGTCAAGCTCACTACTGCCACAGAACTTGCGGCCGCCACTGAGAAGGCCAAGCCAAAAGTAACCTTGCCAGACGTATACAAAGACTTCGCCCCCGTCTTCGCCAAAGAATCTACTGACTCCCTTCCCCCGTCCTGACCATATGACCACAAAATCAACATCAAGGACTCGTTTACCCCAAAGATTGGCAAACTCTACCCACTCACCCCTGACGAAAAGAAAGCCACAGAAGACTTTCTTGACGAAAACCTTGCCACCAGCAAGATCCACCCTTCGAATTCCCCCCAAGTGTCACCATTCTTCTTTGACAAGAAGAAAGACAGCAAACTCCACCCTTGCCAAGACTATAGGTACCTCAATGAACACACCGTTCGTGACGCCTATCCACTTCCCTTAATCTCTGACCTCCTTGATAAACTCAAGAGCGCTCACGTTTTCACCAAATTCAACATACGATGGGGATATAACAATGTACGTATAAAGGATGGGCATCAGTGGAAAGGTGCTTTCCTCACACATAAAGGACATTTCGAACTGATGGTTATGTTCTTCGGTATGACTAACTCTCCAGCAATGTTTCAGTGCTTTATGAACAACTCCTTTCGCGATATGATCACCGAAGGATGGTTAGTAATTTATATGGATGATCTACTCATCTTCTCTCCAGACGGCGAAATTCACACTGAACACACCCACTGTGTCCTTCAACGCATGACAGAACTCAATCTCCACCTCAAATTGGAGAAGTGTTTGTTCGCTGCCCCCAAAGTTGAATACCTAGGGATGATCGTCAAGGAAGGACAACTTGCTATGGATCCCATCAAGCTAGATGGAATCGCCAAATGGCCTATATCACAAAAAGTCAAAGATGTCCATTCCTTCTTAGGATTTGCTAACTTCTACAGACGTTTTATCCCCGGATATTCCAACATCGCCCACCCACTCATCGACCTCACCAAGAAAACTATACCTTGGACGTGGAACTCCGCCCAACAGACCACCTTTGAGCAACTCAAGGAGTTGTTCCTCCATAAGCCTGTTCTCTTTATGCCTGATATCTCTCGACCTTTTGCCATGGCCACCGATACTTCAAAATATGCGTCGGGAGGTATTTTGTTACAAACGGACGCAAATGGGGATTGGCACCCCTGTTCTTACTTATCACAATCATTTTCCTCAGAACGAAACTACGATATTCACGACTGGGAGCTCTTGGCCATTATCTGTGGTTTCAAAGCCTGGAGGCAATACCTCCATGGCTCTCCCTTCCCCGTCAAAGTCTTTTCTGATCATAAGAATTTGACGTATTTCTGCCACCCCCAAGACCTCAACTGATGCCAAGTCCGTTGGCTCCTTGATCTCACCAATTATGATTATTCCATCACTCATGTCCCTGGCACCCAGCTTGCTGGCCCTGATACCCTGTCCCGATGACCAGACCTCCTCCCTCGCGCCAACTCTGATAATATCGGAGTCACCCTCCTTCCCGACACCCTCTTCGTTCGCCTCATCGACTTCATCCTCTCCAACCACATCACCTCCACCTCTACATCTGATGACCTCATTCTCCACAAATTATAGGAGATCGACAGTTCCCTACCCCTTGCCTTTCGCTCTCATCTCTCTGACTGGCAATATCACAATGGCATTCTTCTATACTAGGGACACGTCTATGTCCCTCCTGACCATGACCTTCACCGCGCTGTCGTCCAACGCTCCCACGATCATGACTTTGCCAGCCACCCCGGTTACCTTAAAACCTGACAACTCGTTGCTTCCGAGTTCTGATGGCCCAGCCTTGCCACGTTTGTTCACTCTTACATTGATGGCTGTGCCGTGTGCCAATGCAACAAGGCCAACACTCACCCTACGTCCCCCCCTCTCGTTCCTATTCCTTCCTCCTGCTCCCGCCCCTTCCAACAGATCTTCTGCGATCTGATCACCGACCTCCCCCTGTCTGGGGGGTTTGATTCCTTATTGGTCGTGGTGGACCATGGCCTTACTAAGGGGGTAATTCTTTGGCCAACTAAGAAATCTATCACTGCCGAAGGCATCTCCACACTCTTTTTTCACAAAGTCTACCTCTGCTTTGGCCTTTATGACAAGATTATCTCTGACCGAGGTCTGCAATTCACCTCCACCTTTGCCAAAGAACTCGGACATCTCCTCAACTATGATCTCTCCCTCTCTACCGCATACCACCTGCAGACTGATGGAGAAACAGAACATGTCAACCAGGAAGTTGAAACCTATCTCCATATCTACTATGGAGATCACCCCTCTACTTGGTCCGAACATATCTCTTATGCTGAATTCACGCATAATCACCACCCCCATTCCATCACCAGCAAATCCCTGTTTTACCTCATGATGGGGTATAAACTCCGTGCTCTACCCTTGGTGATCGCTAAGACCAACATCCCTGCCGTTGAAACCTGTCTTAAAGCACTGACCACCCTATGAGACGAAGCCCTTGCAGCCCATGAACTTGCGCATCAAGTCATGGCGTCCAGGTCTAAGTTGAAATTTGTACCCTTCAAGAAAGGGGAACAAGTTTGGCTGGAGGTCAGGAATCTTAAAAGGTCTGTCCAGGATCCGAAATTCGCTGCAAAACACGAAGGACCCATTGTTATCTCTGATGTCATCTCCCCCATCTCCTATCGCCTCCGACTCCCACGAACGTGGAAAATTCACAACATGTTCCACGCTTCTCTGTTATCACCCTATTGCGAAAACGACATCCATGGCCTGAACTTCCCTACACCGCCTCCAGATCTTGTTGAAGGACAAGAAGAATATGAAATTGAATGTATCATATGGCATCGAGGAATGCCGTTGGCCTGTCAGTACCTAATCCGATGGAAAGGATACTCTGCCAAAGAAGAATCATGGGAACCCGAGCGGAACTTGAAACATTCAGTGGAGTTACTCAATGATTATAAAAGATGGCACCCCTGCGCCTTCTCTCTATCATCCACTTGCCCACCACACTGCAGATAAACCTGCTCCACCTCCTCCTAATGGCTATCGAGTTCACCAATGTCAACACCCCTGCCGCTGCTCCCTCTACCAACCCCAGTACCGTCCGTCTTCCCACTACCGATCCTGAGAGGGTCTCTCCTACTCACCCCGCCGCCCCTCGGCCTGTCAACTTTGCCGCTCTTGTTGGTGATGTTCCCTGCTCCTACGTCTCCTCTGTCTCAGGCAGGATCCATTCCTTGCCATCGTTTACACCTTCGCCCCATTGGGAACCTTCTTCTGGACCCCCATTGTTCTTAGGCATCCATTGCCCACAGCTCATCTGCGCGCCTAGTTCGGACTCCCTTATTGCCCACTCAGGATGGGATTCCCAAGTTCCTTTAGATGTTTCCGCTCACCGCCACACCAACCGACTTCAGAAAGAATGGTTTACTGATGAGAATTATGTTCATTTTCACTCACTTATGTCTGATGATTGCCTTCATGTCCCAATTAGTGTTTATTCTTCGGATGGTTCACCTATCTTTACTTGGTTCGAAACTGCAATGCAATTAAACCACATCACCACCTTCATCTCTGGCTCCGGCCCGATCTTTTCTCACACAACCCTTGGCAGGACCATGCAGGACTTCATCTACCACACACATTACCAGCTGTACTTGCATGCCTTTCAGATAGGCTATGAAATGTTCCTCCTTGACGTCAATAACCATTTCCAAGATCTTGCCACCATGGGTGTTACGATTCGTTGCAGGGTCTACTCTTTTTCTTTGCTTAGTATTATGAACTGACACTCATCTCTCTTCTCACGCTTAACTCCATCCATTCCACGTCGTTCCACGACATTCCATACTTCTCGTAAGCGTGTTTATCCATCACCGCGCAGGTACCTGTTCGTCTTCAGCTCTTCTCACGCCGTACGCGCCGGCCCTTATGTCTTTTTCCCTCGCGTGGTTTTGCTATTGGTTTCTGCTCTTCTCACGCCGTTTCCCACGCCGGCCCTTAAACTACGTGACGTGTTACCGTCACACTTCCCTTTCACTACTTAAACCCTTCAACAGGGCGTTTCTTGCCTTTTCTCTAACCTAGTTCTACCTACAGCTTTCGCCTAGTTAAGCACTAGCAATCTACCTTGTGTCTTCGTTCTACACTTGAGTGAACGCTTCACACTACAACGCCACTCTCACGTTTCCGTGCGTCTACCTCGAACCTTTGACCCTATCGCCAGTGTGGCATAGGATACACCGACTACTTAAGCACAATGCTTAGTAGACATAGATCGACATCCCCACGGTCGACCCCTCTCTACGGATATTTTCAACCGTAGTCCTAGTCTCCTCGTCCCTTCGTCCCCTAGGGTCTTTGTAGGTTCACGCGCGACCTTACCCAAGGCCACGCGTAACAATGGGTTGAGGACTTGGCAATGAAGTCTTGAGGGATGGATCGCCTATTCACAGGCAGACGCTCAACGATTGGTGGACAGGTCATAACGGCAGAGATCACATCTATCCTGGACACCCCCACTTCAATCAGTGGTGCTTCCAATGCCATTGTCTCAGGCATACCCAACTATCCTGTCAGCAACACATCTGCATGGGATGCCTCAGACATGCACCTAGTCGGACACATGGTCTACTGGTAGGATGTACTAAGTGTGTCAACAAATGCAGCCAGGCAGGCTGGAGTTCAAACCTTGTGAGGCAAGAATTTCAGTTTCTTAAGCCTCTGACTAAAAACCATCCGACTCTTGGCATAGCACATTGCCTTGAGACAGGACACCCTTGGTATGTTACTGCTTGAGTTGTGGATTGGTAACCCCAACTCCCAAGTAAGTGCATATTGGTTAGTTTCTCCTGCTGGGGTTCTACTCTCTGGTAAGGTTTCCATGGGCAGGCATGGTGCAAAAGGCGAGGCCTGGTGGGCCCGAAAGCTAAGAAGCTTAGGGTAATAGGAAGCCTAGCTACGAGGCGGGTGAGCCATAGTCTGCGCATAAGAACTGGATGATCCCAGGAGTTGCGCATAGGGCTCGAGAGGACAGACGCCCAGGTCGGTCATTGGTACAGCTGTACTCTGGACTCCCAGATGAGATGCTCCTCCCAGACAACAGGGTAAGCAGTCACGGGCTGAGTCAGGGTCAAGGAGGCCGCTGTGTGTTTGGCTTAAGGTGTAAACATGCTTTAGATTAGGGGCACTGGGAGGGATGTGTCACCCAGCTGCCAACAGTCCTTAGACATGATTTCCTCGCCCGCTGCCCAGAAACCTCTCACCCTCTTGCCTCTTGTCTCATCTCTCCTTGCACCCTGTCCTCATCCACGTCCACACCTCGCCACCCCCAAGCCATATTCCACAACGGACAGATCGTCCGTCAAGCCACACCCCATTGTACCTCTCGTCAGTCCTCCACCTCTTCTCAATAGTCTTACCATCTCGTGCCATCCTCACCTCGCACCCCCTCTTCTTATGAGGATGGAGACAAACTAGATGATGTTGGATATGCCAACATCACCGGCTCCCCAGGACCCACTTTCAGGGACTTGTAAGGAATCCTCACCGTAGCTTCGGGTTACTAAGGGGGTAATGTTACGATTCGCTCGCAGGACGAACACTTTTTCTCTTCTTACAATATCAGACTAACTTTTTTCTTTTCTCACACTTAAACTCCACTCCTTCCATGTCGTTCTACAACATTCCATACACCTCGTAAGCGTGCTTATCCCCCACCGCACAGGTACTCCTTTTCTTCTGATCTTCTCACGCTGTATGCACCGGCCCTTAACGTCTCTTTCTTATGCATGGTTTTGCCATTGGGTTCTCTACTTCTAATGCCATTTCCCACACCGGCCCTTAACCATTGTGACACATAACTGTCATACCCTTATCTCCCTATATAAACCCTTCAATAGGGCCTTTCATCTCCTTTCCCTAGCTTAGTTCTACCTACAGCTTGTCACCTAGTTAGCGCTAGCAATCCATCTACCTTTGCTTCTTGAGTCTTCACTCTACCATTAAGTGAGCACTTCACACTAACAGCCCACCCACCCCTGTGTGTCTTTACCTCAAACCCTCGAACTGCTAGTCAAGCTAGACAGTGGTTATCCCATTGACCTGTCAACACCCTTGATGGTCCATCCAATCTAGCATCCCCACGGCTGGCTTTGTGTCGTTGTATACACAAATGACCGAACCCTTGACCCTACTAGGCATTAGTAGGTCTACGCACAACCTTACCCAAGGCCACGTGTAACAGTTTCCACCCTATCATTGAACGCATTCCCCCCCGTCTCATCACCTCCACCTTTCACCCCATCTTCCAATCCATGGCTCACAGTGAATGCCTTCGCTATATTGATGCCGTCCTCGAGGATCGGATCGAACCTTGTCCTCCTACTCCTCTTGATCAATGACCACCATCCCTTCTCACTCGCATCTCATTGTCCCCATCACAACCATTGCCCCCTGGTGCTCTACCTGTCCCTCCTCCCCAGTCGCAACCTCCTCCTTTGTCTGGACCCTTAGCCACCTATGATGGCCACCCATCCTTCCTTGGCCTACCAGCAGACACCTCCTCCGCTTCCTCCCCCAATTGGTCTCTCACCCCTCAAGGATTCCCCACAGACCTTTGGGATGTGGAATGCCCTGTCTGTCACTCCAGAGGACATTCTCAAATGTACTGCCCACAATACCAATGTGCAGTCTGTTGCACTATGGCTCCTGGGCATACATCCCAAGCCTATCCCTCGGCTTACTGTGACTTCTGTGACAAGGATGGACATAAAGCCTGACGTTACCTACAAAGATCATGCACCCATTGCGAGCAATCTGGTCACATCCTGGATGACTGTATCTACCTTCATCTCTCTCCCTCTCAAGTGTCTGCTCTATTCACCAGGCCAAGATTGGATTAAACTTGGGAAGTTTAAGGATAGGAAGAGGGTAATGTTACAATTCTTTCCTTCTTCCTTCGTCACTTCTTGACCCACACACCCCTGTTGTATAACTATAGCATAGGTTTCTTTTCTGCTCTTCTCATCTGCCCTGTGCATGGACCCTTTCCTGATACTATGGTACTACATCTGCTTCTCCCATGGACAGCTTCTCTCCATAGCTGCTTCTCTCACAACAGCTTAGTATCTTCTTGTTTACACCAGTGCTATTAGTCACCTCATAGTACTTATACCTCTGCTGCATGTACTCTTATCCCACTCTTGATCTGCGCTGTAATCGCATTCATCTTGAGCTCCTTCATCCCTTGCCCTTTGCTTGACTCTGAACTTTCTAAGGACTCTGTGGTACCTCTTCATGAGTGTCTGACCTTAGTGAAGAACATTAGTCTCTCCTACACTTAAGATGTTTGCTGAAGTGTAACACCATCGATGTTGGTGAACAAGGAGGTGGTGTAATGGATGGCCCCTTTGGTATTCGGGGTTTGGTCAATGTTGTTGACAGGAATCAGCATGGGGAGTTTGTCAAGGGGGAGTCGATGTTTTCGGGTGAAGTTCCAGTCGAGGCAATTGATGTCCACACTGCTGTCAATGAGAGCACGGGTGTCAACAGTTTTCATGGTGTGTGAGGGATCAATGAGTTGTAAGGGAATACGCATTGATTTCTTGGACGTGGATACAAGTACAGGCACACACGTAATAGAGGGAACTACTGACATCGAGGCAGCATTCCATTTCAAAAATCCTGAGAGGTAAAGGCGATGCGAGACACCTTCGGTTCTTCATCGTTGTCTTCATCGTCTATCTTTTGTAGTCGAGGGATTTCTTCTTCGACCTCAACTTCTACTTCTTCAACCTTCTGGATGGTTTTCTTCGGCCTCGGGGTATTCAAGGTGAACATGGGGCAATTGGTAGCCCAATGTCCCTTCTGTCGACAGCGGAAGCATCTGTCTTCTTTGCGACATTGCTCGCATTCAGCAGGGGTGAGTTGTTGGAGGTGGATGATGTCAACGTCCATGGTGTTGGAGTCTTTGGTAGGGGCAGGGGTGGAGTACTGATGGTACATGTGGCAAGAGGGGGTCTTGTGGCAAGCGGCGATTTCTTGAGCATGCTCCATGTGGGTTTGGAAGGTGACGGCCTTCTTCAACTAGGCATCTATGGTGGTAGGGACTACTTCCATGGCCAGGATGTGGCGCATGAGGGCATCGGGGATGGTGGCTGAATAATAGCCAATTAGGACATTGTTGTCGGTGATGCCTGTGATGGCACAATGGTTTTGGAACTGAGCGTTGTACTCAGTTAGCAAGGAGGAATATCCGCCGTTCTTGGTGGTGGTCATGCAAGTGATGGTGAGCCAGGCAATCGTGTTGCCCGTGGTGTCGTAGTGTTTAAATGCTAGGATGAAGGCATCTCAGAAGTTGGACCATGAGCCCATCAAGATTGAGCCATCGGCTGCAATTTTCAAGGCTCGGAAGTTATTGGCCCAGATGAGTGCAGGTCCCCAAGCCATGTATGAGAGCATAAAGGTGATGCGCTTCGAGTCAGTGGTGTATACCTCAGCATTGACGTTGAGGTAGAAGGCGACTGAGTCAAGCCATTGCTTGGCCATCTTGTAATCACCATCATATTTGTCTGGGGTACCGATGTGAAGTTCGAGGGGATTTGGTGGATATAGTAGGAGATGGCAGGCAGGGGATCAGAGGAAAGATATGGCCTGTCTGGCATCTGGGTGTTGGAGATAGAGGAGTCTGCGGTGAGGTATCTGTACAGAAGCAGAGAAACTATGGGTGAGGTTGTGAGTAGCGAGCTCTTCATCTGAGTCTAGCAAGGGTTCGTCAGGGTCTTCATCCCAATATGCTGGGTTGGGATCATTGGGGGTGTCAGAGGAATCAGAGTGCAAAGTATGTGGAGGTTCTTGGGGATTCCAATGCAGATCAGTGGTGCAAGTGTTTCGGTGGGAAGCTATGGTGGGCGGCGTACGTGATAGTATCCGAATGAGGGAGTAGCTTAGTTCTTTTGTTACGCGTGGCCTTGAATAAGGTCACGCATAGACCTACTAACGCCTAGTAGGGTTGAGGGTTCGGTTGTTCATGTATACGATGACACAAGGCCAGCCATGAGGATGCTGGATCAAATGGACCGTCAAGGGTGTTGACAGATTGAAGGGATAACCGCAGCCTAGCTTGACTGGTGGGTCGTAGAGTCAAAGGTACAGATACATGAAGGCAGGTGAGCTGTAGTGTGAAGTGCTCACTTAATGGTAGAGCAGAGACACGAGGAGCAAAAGTAAGTGGATTGCTAGTGCTAACTAGATGACAAGCCGTAGATAGAACTAAGCTAGGGAAAAGAGGCAAGAGGCCCTATTGAAGGGTTTATATAGTAGAGTAGGAGTGTGACAGTTACATGTCACAATAGTTAAGGGCCAGCGTGGGAAACAGCAGTAGAAATAGAGACACCAATGGCAAAACCACACATGAGAAAGAGACGTTAAGGGCCAGCGCATTTGGTGTGAGAAGATCAGAAGAAAAGGAGTACCTGCACAGTGGAGGATAAGCATGCTTACGAAATGTATGGAATGTTGTAGAACAACATGGAAGGAATGAGGTTTAAGCATGAGAAATGAAAAGAGTTAGTCTGATATTGTAAGAAGAGAAAAAGTGTTCGTCCTGTGAGTGAATCATAACAGTGGCAGTGGGGGTGTTGACATTGGTAAATTCGATAGCCATTAGGAGAAGATGGAGCAGGTTTATCTGCATTGTGGTGGGTGAGTGGATGAGAGAGAGACAGTGTGAGGGTGTCGTTTTTTGTAGTCATTGAGTAACTCTGATGAATGTTTTAGATTCTGCTCAGATTCCCAGGATTTTTCCTCTGTGGAGTATCCTTTCCATCAGATCAGATATTGGCAGGCCAATGGCATTCCTCGATGCTGCATGATTCATTCTATTTCATATTCCTCTTATCCTTTGACAAGATCTGGAGGCAGTGTGGGGAAGTCCGGGCCATGGATGTCGTTTTCATGATAGGGCAATAACAGAGAAGCATGGAACATGTTGTGAATTTTCCACGTTTGTGGGAGTTGGAGGTGATAGGAAATAGGGGAGATGACATCAGAGATAACGAAAGGGCCTTCACGTTTTGTGGCAAACTTTGGATCTTGGATGGATCTTTTGAGATTCTAGGCCTCCAGCCAAACCTGTTGCCCTTTTTCGAAGGGTATGAACTTCGACTTTGATCTGGATGCCATGACTTGTCACATAAGTTCATGGGATGCAAGGGCTTCATCACGCAAGGCAGTCAAAGCTTTGAGACAGGATTTGACAGTGGGAATGTTAGTTTCGGCAATCACCGAGGGAAGGGCACGGGGTTCATATCCCATCATGAGGTAAAATGGGGATTTGCCAGTGATGGAATGGGGATGGTGTTTGTGTGTGAATTCGGTGTGAGAGATGTGCTCAGACCAAGTAGAAGAATGTTCTCTGCAGTAGATTCGGAGGTAGGTCTCAACTTCCTGGTTGACATATTCAGTTTTGTCATTGGTTTGAGGGTGGTATGCAGTGGAAAGGGAAAGGTCATAGTTTAGAAGGTGTTCTAGCTCTTTTGCAAAGGTGGAGGTGAACTGCAGTCCACAATCAGAGATGATCTTATCATAGAGTCCAAATCAGAGGTAGACTTTATGGAAAAAGAGTGCTGCTACGCCCTCAGCAGTAATAGACTTTTTGATAGGGCAAAGAATTACCCCCTTAGTAAGGCCGTGATCCACCATGACCAATAAAGAGTCGAATTCCCTGGATGGCGGAAGATCAGTGATCAGATTGTAGGAGATCTGCTGGAAGGGGTGGGAGCATGAGGAAGGGATAGGAATGAGTGGGGGGGTGGTGGGGTGAGTGTTTGCCTTGTTGCATTGACACACGGTGTAGCCATCGACATAAGAGTGGACAAACATGGCAAGGCCAGGCCACCAGAATTTGGAGGCAACAAGTTGACGGGTTTTAAGATAACTGGGGTGGCCAGTGGAGTTGTGGTCGTGGGAATGCTGGACAACAGTGCAGTGAAGGTCATGGTTGGGAGGGATGTAAATGCGTCCTTGATACTGAAGGACACCATCATGGTAATGCCAGTCGGAGAGGTGAGAGCGGAAGGCAGGGGGAAGGGACCCATCAATTTCCTGTAATTTATGGAGAACGAGGTCATCAGAGGCAGAGGCAGAGGCGATGTGATTAGAGAGAGCAGAGTCGATGAGGTGAATGAAGAGGGCATCAGAAAGGAGGGTGACACTGATGTTGTTGGAGTCAGCATGAGGGAGGAGATCTGGTCGTCTAGATAGGGTGTCATGTCTGGCAAGTTGGGTACCGGGGACATGAGTGATCAAATAATCATAGTTAGCAAGGTCAAGGAGCCAATGGGCTTGACGTCTGTTATGATTCGCTTGCAGGATGAATGCTTTTTCTCTTCTTTCACTATTGAACTAATACTTTTTATTTCTCGCACTTACACTCCATTCCTTCCATGTCATTCTATGACATTCCATACATCTCGTAAGTGTGTTTATCCTTCACCACATAGGTACTCCTCTTCTTCTGATCTTCTCACACCGAATATGCTGACCTTTAACATTTTTTCTCATGTGTGGTTTTGCTATTGGTTTCTATATTCCTATGCTGCTTCCCACACTGGCTCTTAACCACCGTGACATGTAACTGTCACACCTCTATAATACTATATAAACCCTTCAACAGGGTTCCCCATCTCTTTAGCTTAGTTCTACCTATGGCTTGTCACCTAGTTAGCACTAGCAATTCATTCCCTTTGTTCCTTGCGTCTTCGCTCTACCATTAAGTGAGCACTTCACACTACGGCTTGCCTGCCTTCATGTGTCCACAACCTTGACCCTATGACCTGCTAGTCAAGCTAGACAGTGGTTATCCCTCTGACCTGTCGACACCCTTGACGGTCCATTTGACCCAGCATCACCACGGCTGGCCTTGTGTCGTTGTATACACGAATGACCGGACTCTTGACCCTACTAGGCATTAGTAGGTCTACATGTGACCTTACCCAAGGCCACATGTAACAAAAGAACTAAGCTACCTCCTCATTTGGGTACTATCACATACACTGCCCACCATAGCTTCCCACTGAAACCCTCGAACCACAGATCCATGTTGAAATCCCCAAGAACCTCCATGTACTTTGCACTCTGATTCCTCTGACACCCCCGATGATCTCAACCCAGCATATTGGAATGAAGACCCTGATGAACCCTTGCTAGACTCAGATGAAGAGCTCGCTACTCGCAATCTTTCCTATAGTTTTTCTGCCTCTGTGCAGATACCTTGCCCACAGACTCCCCCGTCCCCTACACCCAGACACAAAACTGGCCACATCTTTCCCCTGATTCCCTGCCCACCGTCCCCTGCCATGTCCACTAAACCCCTCGAACTTCACATCGGCACCCCAGACAAGTATGATGGCAATTACAAGATAGCCAAGCAATGGTTCGACTCTGTCACCTTTTACCTCAACGTCAATGCCGAAGTATACATCACCAACCCAAAGCACATTGCTTTTGTGCTCTCCTAAATGACCAGAGGTCCTGCGCTTACATGGGCCAACACTTTCCAAGCATCAAAGATCGCAGCCGATGGCTCGATTTCGATGGGCTCGTGGTCTGACTTCCAAGACACCTTTATCCTGGTGTTCAAACACTACGACACCACCGGCAATGCGATTGCCTGGCTCACCACCCCTCACATGACCGCCACCAAAAACAGCAGATATTCCCCCTCACTGACCGAGTACAACGCTCAATTCCAAAACCATTGTGCTATTGCAGG
>JBBPTX010000848.1:0-15327 GCA_038094595.1 Pulveroboletus aff. annulatus | reverse complement strand
CGTAGTACTTATACCTCGGCTGCATGTACCTATATCCCACTCTTGATCTGTGCTACAATTTGCACTCATCTTGAGCCTCTTTGTCCCTTGTGTGGCTTTAAACTTCCTAAGAATTCTGTGGTACCTCTTTGTGAGCATCCGACCTTAGTGAAGAACATTAGTCTCTTTCTCTCTCGTTCAAGACATTTGCTAAAAGCGTAACAAGAGACGTCTTTCTTTAGGAGATCGTTCAGAGGTCTGGTGATTTGCGCATACCCTTCAATGAAATGACGATAGTAATTGGCAAGACCGAGAAAGCTTCGCACCCCTTTTACATTGGTGGGTGCTGGCCAATCTAAGATGGTGTCAACTTTCTTTCGATCCATCTTGATCCCATCTTGTCCTACGACCATCCCCAAATAGTCGACTTCCTTTTTAAAGAAATGGCACTTTTCTGGCTTAGCAAAGAGATCATTCTCCTCTAGACACTTTAGCACCCTTTTAACGATTTCTGCATGCTCTTGTTCATTGTCTGTTTTGATAAATATCATGACGTCGTTGATGTAAACCACTACGACATCTTCCATATCTGCGAATAGTTCATTCATCATAGTTTGGAATGTGGCTAGGGAGTTGCACAATTCAAAGAACATAACTAGAGGTTCAAACGTTCCTTTGTGCATGACGAAGGCTGTTTTCCATTCGTCGCCTTCTTTAATGCGTACATTGTTGTATCCCCATCAGAGGTCCAACGTGGTGAATAATTTAGCTCCTTTTAATTGATCTATGAGCTGTGAGATAAGAGGAAGGGGATAGTTATTCCGCACTGTTTGTGAGTTTAGATAGTGGTAATCTTGTACCATGCGCTTTCATCAGTCTTTCTTTGACACAAAGAAGACCGATGACGTTTGAGGGGATTTCAAAGGTCTGATATATCCCTTAGATGACTGATCTTCTAGCCAGTCCGATACTTCCTTTTGTTCATCTGTGCTTAGGGGTATCAATCTCCCTTTCTTTGGCTGGAAGTCCTCTTTGAGATCTATGGCATGATCCCAAGATTTTCATGTGGGCATTCTGGTTGATGCCTTTTCTTCAAATACTTTTAAATGCTCATGGTAGCATTCTGGTATGAGCTCTGCAGCGGACTTCTTTTGATCCATAAGGGACTTAAGCTTTTCATCCACTGCTTGTCCTATTTTAACGTTTCATTCCTTCCCTTCATTTTGTTTTTCTTCTAACATTTTGATCGTTTCATAAACTTTGTATTGGGTTTCCTGCTCCTCTTTTTCTAATAGTCTGAGATAGACACTTTTATCTCTGAGCCCCCAACATTCTTTTCTGCAACTTTTTAATTTAATTTCCCCAGTTTTCCAGTTAACATCCGGGTTATGTTTCTTTAACCAGGAATAGCCGATCACCATTTGGTTCTTTCCCAGACTGGTGACTTCTGCTTTGACTATTTCTCGATGTCCTTTATAGTCTAATAGGAGAGAGACAACGTGTGTGATTTTGCCTGCCTCGTTCTGTGTGCCATCTACATTATAGACAGTAAGGGGTTGTGCGAGTTGCCTTAATGGAAGTGCATGTTGCATGGTGAATATGTTATCTATGAAGATGCAGTTTGCGCCTGAATCTAAGAGTGCCGATACTGAAATAAAACTTCAATCAGTGTTTTTGGGTTTTACTTTTACCTTCATTTTTAGTTCATTATCGATTTTTAAAGATTTGCAAAAGATTCCTTCGTCTGGGATTTGATCTGCAGGTGAGATCGAAGGATTAGCTTTCTTTGAAGAGGAATTAAGCACCAGTGTGATGCCCTGGCCGAGCCTTTGAGAGGACTCCTCTGTCGGCAAAGAAGTAGAAATAACAGTGGAAGGTGCTGCTTCTGTATCATACATGTGTAAACTAGAGAAGCGATTGTCCATTGGAAAATGTACCTGCTTACGCTTACCTTTGCCTAGATCAGACCCAGTTCCTGGATCTAGGCTCTGCCTTTTGCTGATTTCTTGTTTTCAGCGTCTTCGACGTCCCTGAAGAATGCCCTTGCTTCTTCGAATAACATGCCCCTTATTGCTGCTGTGGGGTCACATCCTTTTCCTTTTTCAGCTTGTGTGCTGGGTGTATAGATGTGTTCAGTGCTTTTAGTGTCATCCGAAGACGTACTTTGTACCTGCCTCCTTCGGCAGTCCTTTTTGTGACCGTTAGACCATCCACAAAGATCGCATTTTGTGGAGGGTTTCTTGCATTGTTTTGCGAAGTGGCCTGCTTTGCCACAATTGTAACATGATTTGGCTCCTTTCTGAGCTGCGCTGATGTCCATCGCATTAGGATCTTTTTCCCTCTTGTTAGACCCGTATCTCGATTGAGTTCTCCCTCTGATAAGATCGAGACTTTCTAGGCGATATCCGACATGTCTTAATGTTTCCATGGTGGCTTCCACAGTGTCTTTCCTCATGCTGTTCTTCCAAATGAAATCCATGATGTATCTTTTTACCCTATTTTCCAATAGCCATACACCATGTGGATCACTGAGTTGGGCTTTCTGATATTCGGCATACCATTTCACTAGGAAGTCATCAATGAGTTGGTTCTGTCCTTGGTACATATCCTGGATCCTTTTCGTTGCTCAATCTTTGATGTTGCTTCCTCCGAATAGTTGCCTTAGCTCGTCTTCCAGTTTGTCCCAAGTGTAGTTGCTTCCAGGTGTGTAGACTAGTTGAAGTCTTAGCTGTGCGAAGGGTCCTGCCCTCGCCTCTTTTAATCTAGAGAGTACTGCTAAGATTGCTTCTTCACTTTTAGGGGGTATGGCATGTTGATTTATCAGGATCCATGATTGGATTTTGGCCCACCATTCATCGAATTTAGTGAAGGATCCATCATATTCCCCTGGATCTGCAAAAACTTCTACTTTTCTGGATGATGCTCCTGCTACTGGAGTGGTTACTGGCATGAGCTGTCTAGTTGGTATGGGTGGTGCTTGAGGCATGAGGTTTGCTATCATTGCCTCGATTCTTAGTACTGCATTGTTTAATCTTGTTATCTCATTTGTGAGATGTTCATATCTTCGGTCTTGTGTCTGTGTGAACTGTGCGATAGCATCTAGATTATTTGTGTTTGGGTCTGAGAAACTGGTGCGGAGATCGTCTGCAGTGATAGGGATGAAAGAAGACATTGTGATTGGTAACTAGTATTTGTATGATTTTCTTTGTTGTACTCTTAACTGAACCCTGCTATATCTGTCGTTTCTTCTGATGGTTTGTGGGTATTCGCGACACTGTCTCTTCGCGCGATGTGGTTCTTTGTCTTCTGATTCTTCTGTGGTTTCTTTGTATCGCCTTCTAGCGATGCTTATCTCTCTTTCTGCCTGTGCTGCGCCTAGAGTTGCGTTTAGGCGGATGTTACGTTGTGCAATTGGTCAAGCAAAAGGGTCTGGCCTGATGACGTCAGGAATAGGGGTGGTGGGATATCTAAGCAAGGCGTAGTCTGTTGCCAGGCTTAGGGTGTAATAGGAAGGGGTGGGGTTCCAATAATAGGTGTCCCCTGTGAATCTTAGATCGGTGGTGATAACGTTGACTTCTGCGCTGTTACCGAAGCTCTCAGGTTGAAGATCCTGTTCTAGAACCCTCCAAAACTCTTCTTTGGTGACTGCCGGCTCTGGCCAGTCATTGGGGTCTTTCTCACTCTCTGTGCTCGCTCTTAGTGAGTTCTCCCTTGACTCCTGTTTAACTATGGGTTCTGCTACTGCTACAGGTGGTGCGTCTACTGGTTTCCAGGGGTTCTGCTGATTAACCCAAGGGGTATAGGCTGCGAAGGGGAGAAGAGATTGGTGAAAAGAGATAGACACTAGATAGCTTTGTTTTTAGCGTATCCTAGTAGCTCCAAAGAACGCGCTCACTTGCTGGAGTCGATGGGTAGCGAAGTGGGAGACTAGACGCGTTCACTGTCTTGTGATAGTGAAAGGGTGAAAGTTTATAGACAGTCTAGTTCTAGTGTTGCGACTACAAGTTCTTTGCAGGCAATCACTATCCTAAACGTCGAGTGGAGAAACTATCTTATGAGGAGTGCTTTGTAGGCAGTGGACAAAAGAACTAGACTGGAGACAAAGCTCCGTCCAGTCTCGCTTTATATACTATTCTACATGTAGATACATGTTGTGTACCAATCTAGATATGTATCTACATGAGTCCATCCCCTAGGCCCAACATGATCAACATGAGGAGTCGGCCTGTAACGAAGATTAATAAGTACATGAGGTTACCAGCCATTGATCTGCTGTGGGTGGGTAGAATGGAAGATGTCAACAGTAATTAAAAATAAGGGATCACATCACAGTGATGGGGTGACTGATGTGAGGTCTTGTGATGATCACGAGGTATTAAATACGTGTGTGTGATCAGTGGGTAAATGTGAAGAGCTGAATGTGAAGCCCACTGATCTAGAAGGGCCCGTAGATCCCCTGTGTCTAGCACAGTGTCTAAGTCGGGTTTTCCCTTGATAAGATAAGAAAAGTGTTTGTATATGCGCTAAGTAAAAGTGTGAAAAATATAACTGTAACACTAGCAATCTATCTCCCTTAACTCCTCGAGTCTTTGTTCTACCATTAAGTGAATGCTTCACACTACGGCCTACCCATCTTCGTGTGTCCTTACTCTGGAACCTTCGACCCGTTAGCCAAGATAGGCAGTGGTAACCCCTGACCCATCAACACCCTTGATGGTACTTACGACTCAGCATCTCTACGACTGGCCACATGTCGTCATGCACAACCGAACCCTTCCGACTCTACTAGGCATTAGTAGGCCTGTGCACAACCTTACCCAAGGCCACGCATAACATGGATGGGGTTGTGTACAGCCCTGCTAACGACCTAGTTGTTGAGGGTTGTTGTATCAACTGTCAGATAGGGATGGTGGTGATGGCATAGAGGGTGTGCCCAACGGTTCGGAGGAGGTGATGGCATAAAGGATACACCTGAAAGTTTGAAGGAGGACATAAGGGAGTATATCCCAGACATTCAGAGTTCACTTAAGAGTCGAACTGGGACTCGTAGAGGTGGGGGAAGATCTTAGGGCTTTGATTGTGTAAGACTAGGATGAGGACTGACTAGGTCTAAACGCAGGGATCTAAGTAACCAAAGAGTCCTCCTGATAACTATGGATGAACTGAGGAACATGATGATCTTCTTACATGCTAAGGTATGGTAGAGAACAAAGACTGTTACTAAGTAAGAGTCCATAGGAGGGAATATGGATGATAACGAAGGTGGGGCTCAAGGAGTGTGAGAGTGATATCAGAGGGAAGGCGGCAAGGAAGGACATGCCTACCTGCAGACACAAGGGATGGGGGATAGGGTGAGGTCGGATGATGAGGGTGATATGACTGTAGGTGTACGAGATAGCCTCAAGGACAAGGGGGTTCCAGGAACAAGGGTCAAGAGTGCGATGATGGACAATCCTCCATGGGGGCTTTTTAATGGCACAAAGAGGTAATGGGATGATGAGGATTCCGACGAGATGTTGCTGCTACCTTGCTAAGCAACGGAGCATGAGGACGAGGGTTCAAGGTGACAAGGGTGGTGACAAGGGCCAAGGATAACAAGAGAGAGGATGGGTACACTGAGGCGAGTGTTGGTGAGAGGAGGAGGTATTCTCCTACTGGAGGATTGGTAGGGAGATCAAAGCTAGGGAAGAAAGGCATAAGGCCAGGTTGACTGGTATATATAATGAAGAGTGATGTGTGACAGTAACATCACAGGGTCAAGGGTATGGATTAAGGGCCAGTGTGGGAAGTGGTGATAGAATGTGAAAGAACAAGAAGGAATGTGATAGAACCCACACATGAGAGGGGAAACGCAAAGTGCTGGTGCATGTGGCAAGAGAAGAGGAAATGTGTGTACGATAAGGCAACATGAGGGAGATAAGTGCACAAGCACATGTAAGTATGATGACGTATGTGAGTGTAGTCTCGAAGAGCCGAGGAACAAGGGTAAAGGGTTGGTGTGGGCAACCGAGAAGAGCGGAAGAGTGAGTATGTGTGCAGAAGGAAGAAATATGTGTGCCTGGCATGATGAATCATAACAGCGACCTCACCCAAGGCCACACATAACAGCAAGGAGCAGAGGGGAATAGATTGCTTGTACTAACTAGGCAATAAGCCATAGGTAGAACTAAGCTAGAGAGAAGAGACGAGGAACCCTGTTGAAGGGTTTATATAGTGAAATACCAGTGTGACAGTTACATGTCACAACAGTTAAGGGCCGGCATGGGAAGCAGCATTAGAAATGGAAAGAACGATAGAGAATCCATGTGTGGGAAGGAAATGTTAAGAGCCAGCACATTCAGCATGAGAAGATCAGAAGAAAAGGAGTATCTGTGCAGTGGGGGAATAAGCACGCTTATGAGACATATGGAATGTCGTGGTGCGACAAGGAAAGAGTGAGATTAAGCATGAGAAATGAATAGTGTTAGTCCGATAATGCAAGTAAAGAAAAAGTGTTTGTCCTGTGAGCGAATCATAACATTACCCCCTTAGTAACCCGAAGCTATGGTGAGAATTCCTTACAATTCCCTGAAGGCAGGTCCTGGGGAGCCAGTGATGTTGGTGTAACTGACATTGTCTAGTTCATCTCCAACTTCATAAGGGGAGGGGGCGCGGGGTGAGGATGGCGCGGGGTGGTAGGAGTTCTGAGAGGAGAACGATGATTAACGAGAGGTACGGCAAGGTTTGGCTTGACAGACAATTTGTCCATTATGGAACACGGCTTGAGGATGGTGGGGGGTGGATGTGGATGAGGATTGAGCACGTGGGGAGGTGAGGCAAGAGGCAAGAGGTTTGGAGGATCCTGGGCAGTGGATGAGGGAATGGCCTGGTGCACGGTGGAGGCATCCTGTGCAAATGTGTTGCTGACAGGATAACTGGGTGTGCTCAAGGCAGTGGCACTGGAAGCACCGCTGGTTAAAATGAGGATGTCTGGGGTAGACATGGTCTCTGCCATTACGACCAGTCCACCAGTCATTAAGTGTTTGCCTATGGATAGGCGATCCATCCCTCAGGACTTCATTCCCAAGTCCTCGACCCGCAGCAGCGAGATCTCAGAAATGGTTATCGACATCGAGGAGGAAGGTGTCATAACCCATTTGAAAGGTGTGGGCATACAACTGGTAGTGCGTGTGGTAGATAAAATCCTGCATAGTCCTGCCGAGGATAGTATGTGGGAAGATTGGGCCAGAGCCAGAGATGAAGGCAGTGATGTGATTCAATTGCATCATGATTTTGAACCAAGTAAAAATGGGCGAGCCATCGGAAGAATTAACACTAATAGGAATATGAAGATGATCGTCAGATATAAGCAAATGAAAGCAAACATAATTCTCATCAGTGAACTACTCTTCTCGGAGTCGGTTGGTATGACGATGAGCAGAGACATCTAAAGGGACTTGGGAGTTCCATCCTGAGTGGGCGATAAGGGAGTCCAAGCTAGGTGTGTGGACGAGCTGTGGGTGGTGGACACCTAGGAATGAGGGGGGTCTGGAAGAAGGTTTCCGATGGGGCGGAGGTGTAAATGATGGTAAGGATTGAATCCTGCCCAAGACGGGGGAGACGTGGGACTGGGGAACATCACCAACAAGAGTGGTGAAGTTGACAGGCTGAGGGGTGGCGGGGCGAGTAGGAGAGACCCTCTCAGGGTTGGTAGTGGGAAGGCAGACTGTGCTGAGGTTGGTGGAGGATGCGGCAGCAGGGGTGTCGACATGGGCAAATTCAATAGCCATTAGGAGAAGATGGAGTGGGTTTGTCTGCAGCGTGGTGGGCAAGGGGGTGAGGGAGAGAAGGCGCAGGGGTGTCGTCTTTTACAGTTGTTGAGTAACTCCAACGAGTGTTTCAAGTTCTGCTCTGGTTCCCATGATTCTTCATCTGCGGAGTATCCTTTCCATCAGATCAGATACTGGCGGGCCAACAGCATTCCTCAATGCTGTATGATTCATTCTATTTCATATTCTTCTTGTCCTTCGACAAGATCCAGTGGTGGTATGGGGAAGTTTGGGCTGTGTATGTCATTTTCGTGATAGGGCGATAAGAGCGAAGCATGGAACATGTTGTGAATTTTCCACATTCATAGGAGCCTGAGGTGATAGGAGATAGGGGAGATGATGTCAGAGATAACAAAGGGTCCTTCGTGTTTTGTGGCGAACTTCAGATCTTGGACGGATCTTTTAAGGTTCCTGGCTTCTAATCAAACTCGTTGCCCTTTCTCAAAGGGTATGAATTTTGACTTAGACCTGGACACCATGATTTGATGCGCAAGTTCATGGGATGTGAGGGCTTCGTCTCATAACACAGTCAGTGCTTTGAGGCGGGATTCTACAGCAGGGATATTGGTTTCGGCGACTACCGAGGGAAGGACACGGGGTTCATACCCCATCATGAGGTAAAACAGGGATTTGCTGGTGATGGAGTGAGAGCAGTGGTTGTGTGTGAATTTGGCATAAGAGATATATTCGGAGCAACTAGAGGGATTGTTACGATTCATCGTGCTGGGCACGTTTCTCCTTTCTTCTTTCTTTGTCTTTGCACGTACGCTCACACTTCCGCTCTTCTCCAGTT
The DNA here is from genome assembly GCA_038094595.1 of Pulveroboletus aff. annulatus. NCBI lineage: Eukaryota > Fungi > Basidiomycota > Agaricomycetes > Boletales > Boletaceae > Pulveroboletus > Pulveroboletus aff. annulatus. The sequence goes on along the minus strand of JBBPTX010000848.1, from coordinate 6,747 downwards.
GCTCATGCCAACCCTTTACCCTTGTCCCTTGGCTCTCCGAGGTATCTCACACGTACGTTATTCTACTTACATGTTCCTTGTGCACTTATCTCCCTCGTGTTGCCTTATCGCACACGTGCTTCTCCTTCTCTCGCCGCATGCACCGGCATGTTCGTGTTTCACTCCCACATGTGGGTTCTCTTATATTCTCTCCCCTTCTTTAACATTCTACCGCCGCTTCCCATGCCGGCCCTTAACTCATACCCTTGACCCTGTGACATTACTGTCACATGTCACCTTCCACTATATATACCAGTCGATCTGGCCTTATGCCTTTCCTTAGCTTTGATATTACCTGTGTATCGGCTTGTCCCTTACCTTGTGAATCTAAGCCTCCCCTTGACCTCCCATCTCTACGAGTCTCGTTCGACTCTTGAGTGAACACTGAACACCCCAGACACTCTCTGGGCGTCCCTTTGATCCCTCGGGCACCCCATTTGTGCCATCACTGCCATCCCCACCGACGGTTGAACCATCGACCCCGTTTCAACAAGTCGATCGCAGGTCTACGTGCGATCCTACCAGGGCCACATGTAACAGGGATGATCTCTGCAGTAGATGTGAAGATAAGTTTCAATTTCTTGGTTAACTTGTTTGGTTTCACTGTCGGTCTGTGGGTGGTATGCTGTAGAGAGGGAAAGATCATAATTGAAGAGGTGTCTGAGTTCTTTGGCAAAGCTGGAGATGAATTGCAAACCTTGGTCGGAAATGATTTTGTCATAGAGGTCAAAGCAGAGGTAAACCTTATGGAAAAAGAGTGTGGCAATTCCCTTGACAGTGATAGATTTCTTAGTGAGGTAAAGAATTACCCCCTTAGTAAGGCCATGGTCCACCACGACCAATAACAAGTCAAATCCCCCAGAAAGTGGAAGATCGGTGATGAGATCACAGGAGATCTGCTGGAATGGGTGGGAGCAGGAGGAAGGAATAGGGACGAGTGGGGGAACAGTAGGGTGGGTATTTGTCTTGTTGCACTGGCACATGGCACAGCCGTTGACATAAGAGCAAACAAATGTGGTGAGACCGGGCCACCAGAACTCAGAAGTGACAAATTGGTGGGTTTTGAGATAACTGGGGTGGCCAGTGGAGTCATGGTCATGGGAGCATTGAATGACAGTGTGGTGAAGGTCACAGTCGGGAGGAACATAGACACATCCCTGGTATTGGAGGACACCGTCAAGAAACTGCCAGTCAGAGAGGCAAGAGCAGAAAGTGGGAGGAAGGGACCCATCGATTTCCTGAAGTTTATGGAGGACAAGGTCATCGGAGGTGGAGGCAGAAGCAATGTGATTAGAGAGGGTGGAGTCGATGAGTCAGACAAAGAGAGTATTGGGGAGGAGAGTGACTCCCATGTTATCAGAGTCAGTGCGGGGAAGGAGGTCCGGTCTACAAGACAGGGCATCAGGGCTGGTGAGTTGGGTATCAGGAACATGAGTGATTGAATAATCATAATAGGCGAGATCAAGGAGCCAATGGGCTTGATGTTGATTAAGGTCTTGAGAACAACAGAAGTACGTCAAGTTCTTGTGGTAGGAAAAGACTGTGACGGGGAAGGGAGAGCCATGAAGGTACTATCTCTAGGCTTTGAAACTGCAGATAACGGCCAAGAGCTCCTGGTCATGAATGTCGTAATTGTGTTCTGAAGACAAAAAGGATTGTGATAAGTAGGAACAAGGGTGCCAATTCCCATTTGCGTCGGTTTGTAACAAAATACCACCTGACACATATTTAAAGGCGTCGGTGGCCATGGCAAAAGGTCGAGAGATATCGGGCATAAAAAGGACAGGCTTACAGAGGAACAACTCCTTGAGTTGTTCGAAGGAGGTGTGTTGTGCAGTACCTCAAGTCCAAGGCATCGTCTTTTTGATGAGGTCGATGAGTGGGCGGGTGATGTTGGAATAACCAGAGATAAATCATCTGTAGAAATTAGTGAAACCTAAGAAGGAATGGACATCTTTGACTTTCTGTGGTGTAGGCCACTTAGCGATCCCATCTAACTTGACGGGGTCCATAGCAAGCTGTCCTTCTCTGACAATCATCCTGTTATGATTCGCCTGCAGGACGAACACTTTTTCCTTACTTTCCCTTTCAGACTAATACGTTTCATTTCTCACGCTTAACTTCATTCCTTCCATGTCATTCCATGACATTCTATACATCTTGTAAGTGTGCTTACTCCTCCACCGCGCAGGTACTCTTTACCTTCTGATCTTCTCACACTGCATGCGCCAGCCTTGACGATTCTTTCTCATGTGTGGTTTTGCCATTGGACTTCTATTTCTAATGCCGCTTCCCACGCTGGCCCTTAACCACTGTGACATGTAACTGTCATGTCTTCACTTTGCTATATAAACCCTTCAACAAGGTCTTTCCCTTTTCTCCTTAGCTTAGTTCTATCTACGGCTTGTCACCTAGTTAGTACTAGCAATCTATCGTCTTTACTCCTCGCGTCTTCACTCTACCATTAAGTGAGCGCTTCACACTACGGCTTGTCCGCCTTCGTGTGTCTCCTCCTTGAAACCTTGACCCATTAGTCAAGCTAGACAGCGGCAACCTCAGACCCATCATCGCCCTTGATGGTACCTGTGACCCAGCATCCCCACAGCTGGTCCTAATGTCGTCATCTATACGAACGACAGATTTCCTTGACCCTACTAGGCATTAGTAGGTCTACGCGTGACCATACCCACGGCCACGCGTAACAAAAGAACTAAGCTACCTCCTTGTTCGGGTACTATCACATACACCACCCACCATAGCTTCTCATCAAAACACTCGAACCACTGATCCGCATTGGAACCCTCGAGAACCTCTGTGTACTTCGCACTCTGACTCCTCTGACACCCCCGACGATCCCAACCAAGCGTATTGGGATAAAGACCCTGATGAGCCTTTACTAGACTCAGATGAAGAACTCGCCACTCGCAACCTTGCCCACAGCTTTTCTGCTTCTGTGCAGATACCACGCCCTCAGACTCCCCTATCCCCAACACCCAGACACCAAACCGGCCACATCTTTCCTCCGATTCCCCATCCTCCATTGCCCACTATGACTACGAAACCCCTCGAACTTCGCATCGGCACGTCAGAAAAATATGATGGCGATTACAGGATGGCCAAGCAATGGTTTGACTCCATCGCTTTCTACCTCAATGTCAATGCTGAGGTATACACCTCCGACCTGAAGCACATTGCCTTTGCACTTTCCTATATGACCCGAGGCCCCGCGCTCATGTGGGCCAACACTTTCTGATCCTCGAAGATCGCAGCTGATGGCTCGATTTCAATGGGGTTGTGGTCTGACTTCCGAGACGCCTTTATCTTGGCGTTCAAACACTATGATACCACCGGCAATGCAATTGCCTGGCTCACCACCACCCGCATGACAGCCACCAAGAACGGTGGATGTTGTTATGCATGGCTGTGGTGTGGTCGCGCGTAGACCTACTAACGCCTAGTAGGGTCGGGGGTTCAGTTGTTCATGTCGATGACAACATAGGGCCAGCCATGGGGTTGCTGGGTTGAGGGTACTGTCAAGGGTGTTGATGGGTCAAAGGAATAACCATTGCCAAGCTTGACAAATGGGTCGAAGGTTCAGAGTAGAGACACACAAAGGCGAGTGAGCTGTAGTGTGAAGTGCTCACTTAATGGTAGAGCGAAGACTCAAGGAGTAAAGGTAAATGGATTGCTAGTACTAACTAGGTGACAAGCCATAGGTAGAACTAAGCTAAGGGAAAGGAGATGACCCTGTTGAAGGGTTTATATAGCAAAGTAAAAGCGTGACAGTTATGTGTCACAGTAGTTAAGGGCCAGTGTGGGAAGCGGTGTTTAGAAGTAGAAATCCAATGATAAAACCAGGCATGAGAAAGAAACGTTAAGGGCCAGCGCATACAGCGTGAGAAGATTAGAAGATAAAGAGTACCTGCGTGGTGAAGGAATAAGCACGCTTACGAGATGTATGGAATGTTGTAGAACGACATAGAAGGAATGAGTTTAAGCGTGAGAAATGGAAAGTATCAGTCCGATATTGATAAAAGAGAAAAAGTGTTCATCCTGCGAGCAAATCGTAATAGATATTCCCCCTTGCTCACTGAGTATAACGCTCAATTCCAGAACCACTGCGCCATTGCCGGTATCACTGACGACAATGTCCTTATCGGCTACTACTCGGCTGCCATCCCCGACGCCCTCATGTGCCATATCCTAGCTATGGAGACGGTCCCCACCACTATTGACGCCTGGTTAAAGAAGGCCGTCACCTTCCAAACCCACATGGAGCGAGCTCGAGAAATCGCCGCTCGTCATAAGACCCCCACATGCCACGTATACCACCAGTACACCGCCCCCACTCCTATCAGAGACCTCAATGCCATGGATGTTGACGCCGTCCGCCTTCAGCGGCTCACCCCTGCTGAACGAGAACAATGTCACAAAGAAGGAAGATGCTTCCATTGCCGTCAGAAAGGACATCGGGCCACCGCTTGCCCCACTTTCACGACAAATACCCCGAAGCCGAAAAAGATCGTCTGGAAGGTCGTAGAAGTTGAAGTCGAGGACGAAGAAGAAGTCCCTCAACTACAAGAAATAGACGATGAAGACGATGAAGATGACGACGAAGAAACCAAGGTGTCTCGTGTTGCCTTTACCTCCCGGGATTTTTGAAATGGAACACTGCCTCAACATCAGCAGTTCCTTCTATTACGTGTGTGCCTGTACTTGTATCCACATCCAAAAAATCAATGTGTATTCCTCTACAACTCATTGATCCCTTGCACACCATAAAAACCGTCGATACTTGCGCCCTCATCGATAGCGGCGCCGACATCAATTGCCTTGACTGGGACTTCGCCCAAAAAAATCGTCTTCCTCTTGATAAACTCCCAACACCCATCCCTGTCAACAATGTCGATCAAACCCCCAATGCCAAGGGGGCCATCCGTTACACCACCTCCCTCTTTACGAATATTGACGGGATTGCCCAGCATGTACGCTTCCACGTCATGCACTGCGGGTCCAAGAACGTGATTCTCGGAACACCCTGGTTATGACTCACAAACCCCTCCATCGACTGGTCGTCGCAGATGATCAACATCCCAGAAATAGTAGACGAGTCTCCCTCTCTCTACCACATCCATGTCACTGACCTCAAGCAACATGGCGATGCCCAACCCCGAGCACCCCCTGTGAGAGCACCCCGCCACGTTATGGTCAAAACCATCCCCGACCATACTCTCTCCACGTTCCTTGATATGCCAGATGGGAACCTCTATGTTCGCTGTGCACTCCACGCCAACTCATGTCAACGGGTCCTCAAGTCAGGATCCCGATATCATCAGACACATCCAAAGCTTGTCGCCAAGCTCACCACCACCACGGAACTCACAGCTGCCGCCGAAAAGGCAAAGCCGAAAGTTACACTTCCTGATGCCTATAAAGACTTCGCCCCCGTCTTTGACAAAGAAACCACCGACTCCCTTCCTCCCTCCAGACCCTATGATCACGAAATCAATGTCAAAGACTCGTTTACCCCCAAGATCGGCAAACTTTACCTGCTCACCCCCAATGAAAAGAAAGCTACTGAAGACTTCCTTGACGAAAATCTCGCCTCCAGCAAGATTCATCCCTCAAATTCCCCTCAAGCGTCACCATTTTTCTTTGTCAAAAAGAAAGACGGCAAACTCCGCCCCTGCCAAGACTATCGTTATCTCAATGAACATACCGTCCGCGACGCATACCCGCTACCGCTGATCTCTGACCTCCTTGACAAACTCAAAGATGTTATGATTTGCTCGCAGGACGAATGCCTTTTTTCTTTTATCAATATCAGACTGATACTTTCTGTTTCTCACACTTCAACTCATTCCTTCCACGTTGTTCTACAACATTCCATATATCTTGTAAGCATGCTTATTTCTTCACTGTGCAAGTACTCTTTATCTTCTGATCTTCTCACACCGTATGCGCTGACCCTAAATGTTTCTTTCTCATGCATGGTTTTGCCATTGGATTTCTATTTCTAATGCCACTTCCCACGCCGGCCCTTAATTACTGTGACACATAACTGTGACACTTTTACTCCACTATATAAACCCTTTAACAGGGTTGTCACCTTTCCCTCAGCTTAGTTCTACCTACGGCTTGTCGCCTAGTTAGTACTAGCAATCCATTGTTCTTGCTCCTTGTGTCTTTGCTCTACCATTAAGTGAGCGCTTCACACTACGGCCCGCCCGCCTTCATGTGTCTAAACCTCCGAACCCCTTGACCCGCTTGTCAAGCTAGACAGCGGTTACCTTCGACCCATCACCCTTCGATGGTATCCTTGACCCAGCAACCCCACAGCTGGCCCTAGTGTCATCGTCGATACGAATGACCGAAACCTTTGACCCTACTAGGCATTAGTAGGTTTACGCACGACCACACCCACGGCCATGTGTGTTGCGTCTACAAATCTTTGCAGGCAACCACTTGGAATCTAGGCGTCGAGGGGATGATATCTTTAAGATGCTACTTTGTAGGAGAAGAACAAGAGAACTAGACTGGAGACTGAGCTCCGTCCAGTCTCATTTTATATACTATTCTACTGTAGATACATGTTGTGTACCAATCTAGATACGTATCTACATAAGTCCATCCCCTAGGCCCAACATGATCGACATGAGGAGTCGGCCTGTAACAGAGATTAATATATACATGAGGTATCCAGCCGTT
>JBBPTX010000847.1:0-15348 GCA_038094595.1 Pulveroboletus aff. annulatus | reverse complement strand
GAGAGTATGACCATTTTGGTGTACGCACTATTACCGAGAATTTCCTTTCTGTTTTGGAGAAATTCCTCAATGCCAGATTCAAGGAACCGAGCTTTTGCATATGGAATGGGAAGACATACCCTGAAAGTTATGTTCAGTGGTATTCTTGCCAAAACGGCACGGTCTACCAAACAGCATGGAGTCTATCCTTCGAGTCCTCCATTTCTCGTCGATCTCTGATAAAGCCTTTGATTTCATCAATGTTGTTGCTTTCCCCTGCTTCGAGTCCAAGACTGTCATGGATAATGAAACGCCCGTTCTTTTCCGTGACGAATCCCTGATTGACCTTTGCTTGACCCCGTGAGTCCTCGGGAACGTCCTGATCGAAATATTTGAGAACAAATTGACTCAGACAAAAGTGAACTGACAACATCCTTGACACCGAATGCTCTTCGAATTAGGGTAGACTTGCCAGCGCCGCTCTGAGAGTTTTGTTCTAAGTATGGTCATTGTTGAGTATATGCAAGAACGGAATTACATTTCCTATGATCAACAATCGGAAGCTTCAAGCCGTCAGCTAGGTATCGTGACAAAACGGTACAAAGGTACTCACCAAGGATCTTTCTTAGGGATTTCGCTAGTGGGAGAGATTGCTAGTGACGGGGACACGGCATCGTGACAAATTTTGCTGAGCGCCGCAGAACAGACACCGATAGTGACCTCGATATTCTTCTGGAATTTGAAGGATGCTTAGAAGTAAAAGTGAGACGCGTTGAAGCGGAAGGGCGATGTGACCAACCCCTCCTCCCGTGATTATTCCTTTGCGCCATGGTCACCACTTTGCTCAATTCCACAATAATGGGAGGCTCAGTACGACTCCAAGTCCCGAACGCCCTTGATCGATATCGCATCGATATGGACAATCGGTCTCGGACAGCTAGTTCGCTGAAGCATAAGTAACAGTAAGAACCAAGGTTGACCGGACGGCATGAATGTATATATCTCACAGAGGTGGCTCAAACACTTCTTTGTGCACATCATCAGGGGAAGAGCCGAGTAAAACCTCCCGTTTGAAGCTTCCGATTTCACTTTGGAATGTGACCTGGTCAAACGTCTTGCCAGATTGCAGTCGGACGTTGAGAGCGATATCTACACAAGAAATTAGTGCACAATAATCAACGTGGGGGAGTTGGTTACCCGATATGTGGACTGAGCCCTCGGACTGTGAGTGCGACATGGCGGCGATGGGTCGGCGATATGGAGGACAGGTCACTGGACTCACTGGGAAGGGTTGACCCAGCTACATAGCAGCCTTGAAGTGGCAAGGCTGCCACGTTCAGGTGGGCGCCAGTAACACGTGTTCATTCTGGTCATCCGTAGCCTCGAAGAAACCAATGCAGAACGGTGTACCCCAAGTCTAGATGAGAACAGAAACGACTTTTCCGCATCGCATTCTGATATCTACATAAGCACACAACAAGAATACTCACTTCTGCCAGTGACCGGCCATATATTGATTTCTTGGTAGGGGGTACACTTTCTGCGCATTGAAAGTTAGCTGTGGCCCATTCCAAGACGAGTGAACGTGTGAGCAAGCTGCCAGAACAGTCTCACACAAACGACTGCAACTTCAAATTGAATTCCGGTCACTGGTCAATACTAATGACTGGTTCCTCAAACCGACGTGTTCCCGAGTCGTCTTCTCTATCAACACGAAAGTTTCGCGAAGGATGTGACCAATGCCTTGTCTGAGTATTTAAGAAGTCAGGACGATAAGCAAAGACGGCGAGACGGGCCACATCCTCATACTCGACGAGACTTGAACTAAACTCGAGTTCTTGATAAAGTCTTTGCTTGGTGACAAAGTGAGTCTCCACATCGGATAATACTAGTTTCACTCGTCACGATAAGTGTTGTATCCAAAATCCATCCTTATGGTCAATGCAAGACATGAACTTGAGCGTTCGTGGCGATCGCCCACGGGACAAACTCTACGTAAGGATGCCTCCTCATCACCACGGTCCACAACCCTGACCCGAATCAAAGGTTACAAGGCACTGGACAAACCCGAGTATACTAGCAGATGATTCACAATACGATCCCCTTGGATTTATCCTTAAAATGCTCCTCGAATGTGTCTTCTATCCCGCATCCTGGGCAGGGTCCATTACTTTTGGTGAGATATCCGTGTCGCAGGTCCGCGTCCAGTTTTTCTTTATGCGATCCAGACGAAAATATTTGTTGACACGTCACAGTTGTATCTGCGCAAGGTGCGCCAGAATGTACCCCCTACATGGACGGCTCCTCCGTTCCGCCCGCGATATGCGTGAAGGCGCGGTCCTGACAGACCCACTATCGTGCTTCCTACGCCCCTATTCGGAGCTCCCGCAGAAGCCCCGTCCGCACGCAGATCTTGCCTCGCTGTATAGCATTTCCTTGCATCCCTTGATCAATCTTCCGACGCTCAAGCAGTTGGATTTGAGCGTCAACCAACATGATCCAGTTTCGTGTGTCACATCTATTACCGCCACTCTGTCTCATTCCAAATAGGCCCGTTACCTCCTCTTCAACGCCGGGTTGTAATTCAGACCAGTGGTCGGAAAAAGCGCGAGCTTTCTGACAGTTAGCGGTATGCCGTCATGCAAGAACTTGAGAATGGTTGCACCCGTATCACTGTTGGTATGTTCGTTCAAGTTCAAGTTGTATGATACCCATTATGTATTGATAAAGCTACATATTTGACTATGACGTACATAAAAAAAAAGTCAAGTGAGGTAAAGTTCGACGAATGATATATGCAATCGAAATACATGCAAAGACATCTCAGCAAAGTCGTACGTCAACGTTCAAATATCCTTGTCATCTTACCGACGTCATCAATGGCCCTCGGCATGATCACCGCTGTGGGATCTACGCAGACCCACACCGAAAAGGTGTTTCTCATGTTCTTGTCCATGCCCACCGTTATGGGACGACGTCGAATTCCCTTTCTCATTCCCATTTGACTGCGAGTGCTGCAAGAACGCGTGTTTGTGTGCTTCTGGTCCGACCGTGGCCGCGCCAAGGATCTTGACCAAGCCCCTAAAGTAGGAGAAAAGGTAAAAGCGACCGTGTCATATCTACCACTGGATCATATTCACCTTTGCGTCGCATCAACATAGTGCTCTCGATCGAACCGCTTCTGAGTCTTGAGCGAGACACCTTGGCGGGAGATGTTGATGCCCCGGTTCTCCAGCCTGTCACGAGAGTAAGTACCAGTTTAAAGCAAACGATAGAGTGAACGTACGATGTTTTCATCGACTGAACGCGTGTGGAGATGGACCGCGCGACATACAGGATGCCGAGGATGGAACCAACGAAGAAAATGGTGGTCTGCAGGTGTTTACAAGTCAAATGAGGTCGTTTCGGGGTGAAAAAACTCACCATGACGAGGGAAAAGACATCAATCCTGAGGGCTGGGTTAGTGATTCGGACAGATTAGAGAGTGTATCGTAATTGTACCAAGAAGCCATGGTAGGACTATCGTTCAACTCAGAAGTTATTGGTATCGATTAGAAACCTTTTCAAAGGACTGTGGATGTCGGGTGGGCTACGGATGTACTCAATGGGGACGATGGCGTAGTGAGTGTCTCAGTGGAACCGAGGAAGGGAAATGTGGAGAATATATTGATTGAAGTGTGGCAGTGCACAATGTAACCTTAAACTAGGGTTGATTCTAGGTCAATTGGAACGCTTCTCCGCCAGGGCTTGCTGGACAGCTGCCAAGACCTGCACATGAACATCCTTGCTCGCTGCGATGACACCAAAATTCTCCCCCAGAGTTCGTCCGAGCCCAAAGTCAAGGGGCTCACCGCGCGAATCCGTGATAACGCCATCACATTCCTGAACGAGTAAGGAACCGGAAGCGTGATCCTACGAACGTGAATACCGGCACAACACTGGGCAAAAACGGCTCACCCAGATCTTTTCCTGGTACCCGGTACCGGTGGGCATCCGGAGATAGACACCGCCATCGCCTCGAGCAAGACAGCCGTACTTGGCTTGACTGTCCATTCGTGTCGCGGGGCGCGTGATATCCAGTAGTTCGGATACTCGGTTATTGAACTCGAGGTCCGCATGCGCGGCTTCGACAGACTCCAAAAAGTTGAGTGTGCCGAGTCCTACAGGAGGAATCGTCAATGGTACCGAGTGGTCACCTGAAAGCGTCGTCTACACATGCCCATGAGAGCGATAGTCATGGGCGCAAATTATTGACATACTTGTTCGGCGCCCTGACCTTTGACGGCGACAAAGACGCAGCCCTTGGGTCCATCCGGCTCAGCGCTCTTTACCGGCAAATTCGGGCAACCGATAACACCCAGAACAACGTCCCCGTCGACAAGTAACGCCAAACATACAGCGTACTGTCCACCACGCAAGAATCCTTTTGTGCCATCGATGGGATCGAGCGTCCATCGGCCTACAACACAATGTGTCAGATACAACCACCACATACATCAGCCAATCAACGCAACGCACGTCCGATACGACCACCCTGGTCACTCCCACGATCAATTGCATCCAAGAGCTCATCGGCGGTGCGGGTCTGACCGGGACCGATTCCCCAGTCTGATGTCTCGTCTGCGCCCAGATCGGCTGTGAGCGCCTCGTTGGCGAGCGCAACAATCCTGTTTCTAATCGTCTTTCCGCTCTCTTCACGCAAATCTGCTGCATCTTCTTCGCCCACGATGGGATCCGCCGGGAAAGCTCGGCTGAGGATGGTATTCACGACGGCTTGTGCAGAATAGTCCCCAACTGGAAGAGGTTAGATCTATAGATAAAAACAAGTTGTTGCATACCGGTCACAGGGGACTTGTCGCCTTTGGTGAGTGTCTCGTTCTTGACGAGCTTGTTAAATACGGAGGATGTCAGTGCACATGCCCGTCGTACAGCAGTCAATGCGACTCGTTTTTCTGTTGCATATGGCAGAGCCATGGTCGTGAAAGGACGCAGGAAGGGAAAAGTCAGGACATGTCGAAGCATGAACTGACCGAGACGTAGTATTGGTGTAGTACACGTGACTAAGAACTAATCATAGCCCAGTAGTACTTACGGTATTTCAACTTCAAGGGTGTGCCATCGCTGATCATCGTCGTCATTGAACAGGACCATTAGGAGCGACTTGTCAAGCCATTGTTGCAACCATGGTGAGCCTAATTGTGATGTTCCGCATTATCATCTTACCGGCTGGCCATGGGAACGCAGGTCTCACCTTAGGCCTTGGCGTCGTACACGCGCCTGGCCGTGACGTTCAAGTTGTATTACTCTGCAGACCACCGCGCATCTCTTTCGGTCCAAACTACCATGTTCGTGGCCCTGCTCGGACTTGCAGCTGTGCTACTAGCCATCGAGGGTGCACAAAGGTTTAGACATTCCCTGCAGTCACCATCCCACCGGGGTGAACCACCACTCCCACCTGGTCCTACGCAGATTCCATTTTTCGGAAATGTGCGCGGTATGAACAAAGATGCGCCTCATCTTACATATGCAGCGTGGTCAAAGAAGTATGGTATGTGTCTTCCTTTATGCATGCCCAGACAGCAGATATTGATGCGTAGCTGTCTCACAGGGGATATCATTTATACACGCGTTTTGGGCCAGGAAATTCTCGTTTTAAACTCGGAGCGAGTTGCCATCGAGTTGCTTGAAAAACGCTCCAGAATATATTCTGACCGTCCCGTGTCTTCTATCGCCGAACTGTACGTATCACCTCATCTTATTTTGTCCGTCTCTAACAAGTGTACTAAATAGGTTCGGTTGGGATTGGGTGGCCTCTATTGCACGCTATGGGCCCAGGTTCAGGCTATACCGACGTCTGCTGCACCAAGTTTTCCACGCCAAAGCAGCACTCGCTTACCGTCCAAAGCAACTGCAGAACGCGTACGAAATGTCGACCCAGCTTCTGAGTGACCCTGCGCAGTATGCGGCACTTTTCGTCACGTACGTCTCTCACTGGACCATAGGTATTTTAATGTATCCTGACCCAGCTCCACATTCACAGCTTCTCTGCAACCGTGGTGATGGCAGTGACGTACGGATACGACGTAAGAGAAGGCGAATCGTTTGGGACAGCGATGCAACGTGCAGGTGACATTTTCCTTCGCGTTGCCTCACCGGAAATATCCGCGGTGTGTGCTGCGTTTCCGTTCCGTGGGTTTTTTAAAATCTGATTTGCCGTCCCACGTTCTTGTCTTGACATGAGTATGGTGCAGTCAAGGCGCTGCCGGGATGGTTTCCTGGGATGGGGTTCAAGTCAAGAGCCGCTGAATGTCGACGCCTGACATATGAGGCGTTGAACGCACCATATGCATGGGTCAAACAATGCCTCGTACGTCTCCAAATTAATGATGACACATGTATGTAGCTAATGGGAAACACAAGGAGGAAGGAAACGCAGCACCATCCATGGTTGCTGACGCCATCACCCGATATCATCTGCAGGACGACTCTGAGAATCCAGAGCTCGTCCAAACCGTCAAGTATTCTGCAGGGATGCTCTATGCAGGTGATCCAGCATACTTTTTTCATCCATCAGGCTAACAATCTTTGCTTAGCCGCCGTCGAGACGGTTGGTCTCTACCATTTCCTCGTTTGGGATCACCGAGTAACGTCAAGGACGAATAGACCAATGCCACACTTCTCGTATTTGTTTATCTCATGATGAACCACCCCGAGGTTCAACGTCGTGCGCAGGCGGACATTGATCGTGTTGTCGGCCGGCAGCCCGACTTTGAAGATCGGGGATCGTTGCCGTATGTAGATGCGGTGTTGCGGGAGACAGTGAGGTGGTGTCCGGTGGCACCCCTTGGTACGTTCGGTCCAGTGCAAGTGGCGCGGTTTCGGATTCACTGAGGGGTTTAGGCGTGCCTCATGCTACCACTGAGGAAGATGTCTATCGTGGGTATTACATCCCCCAGGGTGCGTAACGTTGATTGCTGTAGTTTCTCGCTGATCGATTTGTGCAGGTGCGATGGTCTTGACCAATCTCTGGTAAGCACATCAGTTCTTGAGTATACATCTCTATTATAGCGACGGTAATGTTATAGGGCGATATCGCAGGACGAGAAAAGGTACCCAAACCCCGAGGCGTTCAAACCTGAGCGGTTCCTTGATGCAGACGGTACGCTGAACGGGGACAATATACCCTGGGCGTTTGGATTTGGTCGTCGCATTTGGTGCGTGGATGTCGCCAATATCTACTTGTTCAGGCAATCTGACGTGGATGCACAGTCCTGGGAGACACGTCGCGGACGCTTCGTTGTGGTCGGCGATGGCGTGCATGCTAGCGTTGTTCACAATCGAAAAAACAGAGGGTTCCGATAACGTCGAGTGGATGACCGGTGTCACGACGTGGGTGGTCCATGTTTCTGCTGCGCCCAGCTAATCTTGGCATTTTCAGACACCCACGCCCGTTCCCGTGTGCGTTCGTTCCGAGAGAAGAGGGGATGGATGCACAGAGGCTGGCTTCGTTGATTTATGCGAGCCGTGTTGAGTCGTGAGGAAGGGTAGACGGTATTGATATGCAAGCTGGATCTTGCTGGACTGATGTTATTTAGACTGCTTGCCTCGCTTCTCGTATTGTTTGGTCATGACTTCAGCTTCGTGCAGAAGGCAGAGCATTCGAGTTATTACACTTTACACTTGGCGTACCATCACTGTTGCAATTGACTACTAGTAGCTTTACTTGCCACTAGTATTACTGGTAGGATTATGTAGTACAGCCGCGGAGCCTGGCCGTTTTCAAGTTGATTATGATGGCATGCATGATGGACTGAGAAGAAACACCACCGAGTTTGTCAAACCTCGATTACTACTACTGTTCCATTGGTTTTCGAGCGCAAAACCTCCGTCGCTGCTGTGTTCAACGCGTCCACTGGACCTCGAGCATCGAGGACGACAATGTACGAGACTTGATACTAGCAATTGGTGGGTGGCAAATGCTAGTGGGCTACTACCATCCCCTTACCTTGAGGTGGGTTCTTTTTGCCTGGTGTCACAGTTTTGATCGGTGCACGGCATCACATCCGTCAGTCAGTCTTCACAGGCGCTCTCGCACTTCACCGAATACCGTCTACGCCACGGGCACATTGACAAGATGATGAGAAGACAACAATGTAGGATCAATGGGTTCCGGTCAGTCAAGGCAAACAGCAACGAAGTGGAGGTGGAGAATGTTGAAAGGTAGACCTTTATCTTTGCTCGATGTTGACGGGCCCTGACCTGGCAACAACCATAGGGGCCGTCAATGAAATGATATCCAAATGTACACGTATATGATTATCAGGCGCTGAAGTTGTTCCAAGACTCGGGTGTGGAAGAACACGTTGCTAGAGTATGCTAAAAACGTGTTGGGTGGTCTTGCCTGTACTGGTATCCGCCTCATCCCTTTCCAGTGACCCCAACGCCTTGGACCTGGGCCCTTCCCCCTTTCGGCTCCGCCATGTCGGCGTATCAATGGTTCGAGGGCTCCATATGCATATTTGGTAGATCATTGCTTAACGATCACTGTTGCGGCAGGTGCTCATTCCTCGTTTGGAGACCATGTCAAATGGTATGGTTCTCGGGCGCTACTCGATGTTTGCAGGTGTTGCCAGCATGCGTCGAAAACGTGTTAAATAAGCACTTGGAGCCTCGCATTTGTTGTATCCCCAATCCTTCCCCATCACCTTGGACCTGGCAACTCGACACATCGACGCCCTATGGCACATCAACAGCTCAAGGACGTCGTCTGCATATCCGGTACATACACTCTTTATTGCAGTACGTCATATGACGACTTGACGCTGACCAATCTCGTCTGTAAAGATGTCACCCTCAACCTCCGCCGGCAGTTTGGGAAGACTATCAACCAAATCACATTGCAGACAAGGGCCGGAACCTTGAGAAAAGTTGGAGTTCTCTTTTTCCCGGGAAATTCACATGAAGAAGTGTTCAATCCACCGATGTGAGTCTACGTCCAGCCGTACATCGTGAATCCAAGTTTTACCGTACGTTTCAGTAAACTGTGTATCCGAGACCGACTGTCCGTATTAATGCAGTATCATTCAAGGGTGCTCGGGAGCCAAGAGCTCTCCATCAGCCTGGAGTTATGCCAGGTGGTGGCCGAGGCTCGGGATGACCATCGCGGGAGGAAAAGTGAGCGATGTGAATCTCATTCTTGAACGTGTTTCATAGCTGCTTTCCGAAGCATACTTCAAGTTCTACAACTTGAGTCATTTCGACGTTACCGTTGGGATGGTTTCTTATTCGGTCCCAAACATAAATTCGCACGGTTCCCCACGGGCACTGTCGCTTCCCAACATCTCTTCCGATCCCATCCCCAACACAAGTTCCTATGGTGCTGCACCGAAGCTCCCTTCCATCACAGTTGAATCTGACACGGCCTCTGGCATAGGTAACCACGATGCGCCATTGCCATTACCCTCCACTACCGAAGAAGTCTTGAAGATATGCCCTCGGTGAACACCTTTATGCTATTATGTCATTACATCTGGCTGATTGCTTGAAGTTTCCGACTCCTAATAATAGGAAATGTGATTCCGTTTTCCCACACGTCCAACAGTTGGTCATACTGACACCACACTTTCAGAGTGGTGTTGGCAAGTCCACCCTAATTCAAACAGTATTCGGGGTCAAGGGCCTAGTGAGTCTATTCTTTCCCACGATAGCTATTTCGTGAAAATTTCAACCAGGATGTTTCCGAAAGCTCACGAGGCCAAGCTGGCATAGATCAAGAGTTCGAAGCGAAGGACAACGGACTTTTTGTTCTCCACGACAGTCTTGGACTCGAGGCGGGAGACAGCAAAAACTTCAAGGAGATAACACGATTTGTCAACGAACGACGAAATAAGGACCATGTGAAGGATAAGCTGCATGCTGTCTGGTCGGATGTTTTGTTTCGATATGAACGTCGCTGAGCTATCCTTAGGGTATGCCTTGCAGTGCCGTATGCAAAAGGACGGCTTCTTGAAACCGGCACCGAAGATTTTCTGAGAAACAGAGAGAAGATTCTAGGCAATGGTGCATACATCAAGCAGTTACAATCTTCCCTTTTCCTAATTCACCAACCCCCATAGTCCCCGTCATCGTCGTTCTGACGAAGTTCGACTTGTTGGACACATCGTTGATTCAGGAACACTGTAAACCAGGTACTGTGAAGAACTTCGACGAAGCGAGGACAAAAATCGAACCACACAGAGCCAAGTTTTTCCACGACAACTGCACTAAACTCCTTCCTAAGGGCATACCACATATAGCTGTCTCAAGTATGTGACACTCCTTCCTTTTTCTTTTGACTAATGGCACCGCAGCAAAGAAAGAGTTCCAGCTGGAATCAATTTCTAAGCTAGTGAAGACTACAACCTCCGCAATCGAATAATATGTCAAGGCCGATTCATTCTATCCTGATATGGCTGAGACCTTGACTCGCATAGCCAACAACCATAGACTCGAACAATGTATGTTGAAGAATGATTGAATAGTCCAACATGCCAGTCCAACATTGCAAGGACTTCATCGGCATATAGGTAGTGAATCAAAATGAGGAATGAAAATGGGGTGATCTCCATACTCGAGCAACCAATGACCTGGGGTGAATGCTATAGGTATCTTGGAAGACCCATCATGAATGACACTACAACTGCTAAATAGGCCACAGAGAGGTACACTGCATGTAACAAGGGCAATGCAGGGCACAGGTATCTTGAATCCAGCACCAATGCATATACATGTTGGCTTCTCCATCTCACTAGATTCGCTGGGCTAGAGAGGGCAGCCATCAATTTGTTTGATCCTAATCTCTGGACTGTGCTATAGGTGCATGGCATGTGGAGATGCAGGTGATGGAGAGTGAGAGTGGGCAAAGCATAGCACTTTCAACCCTGAACAGCAGTGGGGGCCACACATGAGCTGCAATCCCCCAAACTAGAAGGCCAACAATGTGTGCAGTGAAACTAGGAGGACAGTGGCAAGTGTGGTGGACCCATTGAGACTCGGTGAGTGTGGTGGAAGATGGTAAGGTGGGGATATTGTGGAGCATGCCAGATGGCGCAGGCAAGGGAAAGGAGGGGCTGAGCTGGTGAGCTGTTGATGTAGTGTTGATCATATTGCCAACTTGCTGTCCTTGCTGACGGTGTGCCATTGGTCACAGCAATGGACCTGGTGACAAGTTGGATGGTGGTGGTTACAAGACGGATGGAGGTGGTGCTGTGGAGGTGGCAGTGACATGTCCTGTGTGTGGGACAAGGATGGGCAGGCATGTCGTCAATGATCGATCGGACTGAAGTACAGATTCACAGTGCAATGTGGAAGAGCGAGTTAGGAGCAGAAGAATTGAGTTTGAGCAAGCGCTGGCTGATTTTCACTGACATGAACTGTGGTAAATGAACTTTCCTTCTGTGCTCATCACGGCCTCAGCCTTCAGGGATAGCCCAAAGGCCTCAAAAATTGTGACATTCACCTGCTTCCTGAAGACGACCCCTGCATTTTGCACCTGGATATGCAGTGCAAGACATCTCTACATGTCATGAGTATCTTGGATGCTGTAGCAAACCAAGAACTTACCTTCTACATCCATGCTACTGAGTTGAAAGACAATTTGAAGCTTGCCGAAGCCCTAGTTCTGAATATTGGTTCATATATTTTCCAGCATCCACAAGACACTACTCACTCTGGCTTATCAGCTTCACAGATATAGTCATCATAGATGCATGCAGTGGCAGCAACCGCTTCAGTCAGAGCATGATCATGGAGGATACTGTAGTCATCCTTGTCAGAAAACCATAGGGGACAAAACATACATGTGATCACATATTCTGACACATAGAGGTCTCTCTTGTGAATGACAGAGTGAGGCATTCCATAGACAAATGATATTGAGAACAAGTTTCGAGTGGAGGTAACGGCAAATTGTGAGGGTTTGAGGGGAGAAAGTATTGGACCGAACACGCATTGGGCAATACTTTGGCTTGCCCCGGGCGTGGGAATTCTTACGAGCACAGCATGTAAATATTCTCATAAGTCACTTTATTCCGGAATTTTTACATGCTGTGCTGTAAAAATTCCCACACTGCATGTAAAAATCGGCAATTGCCGGCGGTCGGGAAAGGAGGATGTGCGCGGGCGCGCGCACCGCTGGGCCACGGCGGAGCCTGAATCAGCCATTCAACGTCGAATTTTTACAAATTTTACAATTTTCATACGTAAAAATTGTAAAAATTTCCAGTAACTCACTTATCTCGGACTTTACCACACTTTACTGTACTTTACAGTACTTGACTGGATTGAACTCGTCGTGCCAATGCCGTATTTACACTGTATTCACCCTGTGAGTGGCTGCTCGTCGTGTGGTCCGCATGCCGAGTTGTCCCGGCACGACTTTGCAAAAGCCCAGGTCGGCTGACGTCATCCTGTCACGTGCACACCTTCCCGATGGGGGCCGCACAGCATGTGAAAATTCCGAGATAAGTACCAAGTCAGTACTGACTTTATCAAAGTACGATCAACCACTCATCTTGATCTGCAAACATTTGTTCTGTCCCCCATGTCTCAACCTCGCATCTCCATCCCTGGTAATACCCACTAGGTTACCTTTTTCTCTGTGCTCACAAATCAACTTGAAGGCTCCACAACCACCTTTGGAGGTGTACCAGTGCCGAGTGAAGTCACCACAGAATGTTCTAGTCCTTGTGAGTTGTTCGTAATGCCATATCTGCCCTAAGCGTCACATCACCTGTCAGCCACCCCCTCTGGCCTTGGCACGGAACAAAGTATCGTTTGGAGTTTTCAGGGTTTGGTTACCTCGCTCACACAAACACAGGCTTCGAAGCCAGTAAGGACACAACCACCGACAAGATCCTCAGGACACTGTACATCATTCAGTCCGACCTGAACAAGCACATCACTGCCTCGAATGAAAAGTTCATGTCAATTGATCAGAATTTTGCAGTGGTCCGCAGTGAGATGCAGGAAAGCATTGCGGTGGTTTCTAACAAGGTGGACTATTTGACGTTGCAGGTGCTGAATACCAGGAATGATCTGAATGATATGGAGACCAAACGTCATGTTTTGAACTAGTATCGTGACTGTTGTATTTTCCAACTTGTAAGATGCTGTTGTGCTTTGTACTCGACACACAACACACGACCCTCTTGTACATCACTTTGACATTTCTATTGTGACCTTCAATGGAACAGGGCGCTTTCTGCGCGCGCGCCGGTTCGACCTCAACGAGGCCGAGAAACAGTTTCCCGGTTTGTTGGAAGGCCGTCTCAGTGTGAGAGAAGGGGTTGCCATGTTTCGGCGGTACGGTTTACGAGGGCGTTGTCGCGTTTCAGTTTTGCGATACGTCAGTCGATGTCTAGGTGAGTGTTGATGATGCCTAGCCAGCTCGTGGCGATTTCTTGGGGGGAATGTTGAGTACGATTGATGACACGGTCGCAACAGAGGGTTTATACCAGGTATGCGGATTTGGAGAGGAAGATTGTGATGATTCGGTTGGAACTTTGTACGCTTTGCTTGTAGACCCAGTCAAAAGGGCTCAACCGAAGCGCCTTTCTCCAGCCTTCTAAGACGTGGAGTGACTGGATTCGCTAGCATCGGAGGGGAGTGTTTAGTGATGGAGTGAGGTAGGGTCGCAGGAAGGACCTGCATTGAGCGACGCGACGCAGCGCGCCGATTGGGACTTTACTGGGCTGGCACGTGTCGCTGCTTATGCAAAGAAACGTTGTCCCGGCAGTGTTCGAAAGTCGACCGAGGATCAAACCAGACGCAAGCCGCGCGCACCCGCACGATGGTCACAGTCGACAACGGTACGTCCCACCCTCACCACCACCTCGCCTTGCTCACTCGGGCACCAGCGTGCCCACCGTCAGTAAAATTTCTATGAGCAGCACGCACATGATATTTTAATCACACAGCTACTAAGTCTCGGTAATACAACACAGTAGGAATCTGTAGGATACGTCTCGAGCAGTGTCTCGAGTACGATTCTGAACTCCCACTATGCATCAACTTGCGCTTGAGCTGTGCAAGTCGATGGTACGACGCAAGGATACCTCGCCTTCCATGTAACAAGGCACCTGACAGGTCACAAACTCGTTGTGATCTTCCGGCGTGTGAGGAGAACCAAAGTTGATCGAGGCAACAAACTTGAACACGGTGATGCTGACCATCATGACTGACAGTGCGAGAAGAATATGCTGGGAAAATAAACACTGCAGGGAGTTTCGGTTGTCGACCATGCCGATCAAGAAGAGATTGCAGAGGCACGTTTTTTGCGCAGAGAGCGAGCCGATATTGAGGTTGTTGAACGGCTTCGTGAGGTCCTGACCAGAGTTGTATTTGGATTGTGTGTGTACGAATGCGACACGAGTTCCGAGATGCTGAAGACGCGCACGGTCGGACAGATGATGAGCCCAAGGACGGCGGTGACAAAAACGGCACAACTGCAAATAAGCCAAATGACAATGCTGAGCGTGAGTCTCTCCCTCCAAGCTTGACACACGTTGCCTCGCTTCATCTGGCCGAACCACTTGAGGAGCGGCAAGGGTACCCACCACCTGAGGATCCAGCACAACTATACTCAGCGCCGACGGGCCGCCGACTCGATGAGGATGAGGGCGACGTGTTATGCCACCTGTCGACGTCTACATGCGGGCGTCCACACCGCCCGTCACACGCGGCTGCTCAATGAGGACGAGGGGTACGCATTTGAGACGAGTTTGGTCCGACGCGACCCGATGAGGACGAGGTGGACGCGTTTGATTCGCGTTTGGCCCGACGCGGACACGGCTGACTGGATGGGGACAAGGGAGATGCGTTTGAGACGCATCTGGTCCGACGTGGACACGGTTGACTGGATGGGGACGAGGGGGACGCGTTTGAGACGCGTTTGGTCCAACGCGGACACGGTTGACACGATGGGGGTGCGTTTGAGACGCGTTTGGTCGAACGCGGACACGGTTGACTTGATGAGGGTGAGGGGGACGCGTTTGAGACGCGTTTGGTCTGAAATCAACACGGTCGACTTGATGAGGGCGAGGGTGACGCGTTTGGTCCGATATCGACACGGCCGACTTGATGAGGGCGAGGGTGCCGCGTTTGAGACGCGTTTGGTCTGAAATCAACACGGTCGACTTGATGAGGGCGAGGGTGACGCGTTTGGTCCGATATCGACACGGCCGACTTGATGAGGGCGAGGGTGCCGCGTTTGAGACGCGTTTGGTCTGAAATCAACACGGTCGACTTGATGAGGGCGAGGGTGACGCGTTTGGTCCGATATCGACACGGCCGACTTGATGAGGGCGAGGGTGCCGCGTTTGAGACGCGTTT
>JBBPTX010000846.1:0-15353 GCA_038094595.1 Pulveroboletus aff. annulatus | reverse complement strand
CCATAGGCGAGTCATGACATAATTTAAGAACCTTCATTCGTAAATCTTCGTTATCTCCGTTTTTGGCCGGAACGTATAACTGGTTTCCTTCTTGGTAAAGAAGCCCATTTGCTTCTTCACATACTTTGTATTCTTTACATAACTTCTGTACTTCTGTCTCCGTCAAGAGACATGTTTGATTAAATATGTCTTGTTGTAACTGTGCCCCTTCATCGTATATTGCGACTTTGGATGATGTTGTCCTTATCCGCTCCAGGGATATCATAGTTATACCCTTGTTATCATCTTCTATTCCTTGTGCATGATCTTCTCTTCTAGAGAGAGCATCTGCTTTTGCGTTGGACGATCCTGGTTTATATACGAAGGTATAGTTGAATCTGGATAAATATTGCGCCCATCTGGCTTGTCTTCTAGACAGATCTTGTGCTTTCATAAAGTATTGGAGATTTGCATGGTCATTCCATACTTCAAATGGACGTTCTGTCCCTTCTAGATAATGACGCCATTGTTCTAATGCTCTGATGATGCTTAGCATCTCTTTGTCCGCAATAGGATAATTTCTTTCTTCTGGCGACATCGAGTGTGAACTGAACACCACTGGATGCCATTTGTCTTCTTTTAATATAGATAGGACTGCTCCTGTTGCGTAGTCGGAAGCGTCTGTTTCTAGTCGAAATTGACAATTAATGTTTGGATAGGCGAGAATAGGGGCGGTGGTGAATCGTTCTTTTAATTTATCGAAGGCGTCTTGCTGTGCTGACTCCCATTTCCAAGGAATGTCTTTCTTTAGGAGGTCGTTCAGAGGTCTGGCGACTTGCGCATATCCTTCTATGAAGCGACAATAGTAGTTGGCAAGACCGAGAAAGCTTCGCACTCCTTTTACATTAGTGGGTGGTGGCCAATCTAAGATGGCATCGACCTTCTTGCGATCCATCTTGATCCCGTCTTGTCCTACGACCATCCCTAAGTAATCGACTTCCTTCTTGAAGAAGTGGCATTTCTCTGGTTTGGCGAAGAGGTCATTGTTACAGCTATATATTTTTCACATTTACTTAGCGCATACGAACGCTTTCCTTTTATCTTATCAAGGGAAAACCCGACTTAGACACTGTGCTAGACACAGGGGATCTACGGGCCCTTCTAGATCTGTGGGCTTCACATTTTACCTCTTCACTTTCGCCCCACAGATCACAGCACGTATTTAATACATCGTGATCATCACAGACCTCACATCAGTCACCCCATCACTGTGATGTGATCCCTTATCTTTAATTACCGTTGACACCTTCCATTCTACCACCCGCAGCAGATCAACGGCTGGATATCTCATGTACTTATTAATCTCCGTTACAGGCTAACACCTCATGTCGATCATGTTGGGCCTAGGGGATGGACTTATGTAGATACGTATCTAGATTGGTACAAAACATGTATCTACAAGTAGAATAGTATATAAAGCGAAGACTGGACGGAGCTCAGTCTCCAGTCTAGTTCTCTTGTTCTTCACCTACAAAGTAGCAATAAGATATCCCTCCTCTCGACGTCTATCTGATAGTGATTGCCTGCAAAAGACTTGTAGTCGCAACAGTTATCTCGGATCGAGGCCCACAGTTCGCCTCCTCCTTCGCCAAAGAACTAGGACGTCTCCTAGGCTATGACCTCTCCCTTTCCACTGCGTACCACCCTCAAACCGACGGAGAAACCGAGCGCGTAAACCAGGAAATCGAAACTTATCTCCGAATCTACTGTGGAAATCTCCCCTCCTCTTGGTCCGATCATATCTCCCACGCCGAATTCACCCATAATCACCGACCACACTCCGTCACCGGCAAGTCCCCGTTCCTTCTCATGATGGGCTATGAACCCCGGGCCCTTCCTTCGGTTATCACCGAGACCAAGATCCCCGCTGTCGAAGAATGACTCAGGAAATTATCTGCACTACGAGACGAAGCCCTAGCCACCCACGAATTAGCCCGCCAGACCATGACCGCCCGATCCCGCTCCACATTTAAACCTTTCGCCAAAGGAGACAAAGTCTGGTTAGAAGCACAGAACCTGAAGAGGTCCGTACAAGACCCGAAGTTCGCCGCAAAACGTGAAGGACCCTTTACGATCACAGAGGTCCTATCCCCCGTCACCTACCACCTCCGACTCCCATGAACGTGGAAAATTCATGACACATTCCACGCTTCTCTCTTATCGCCCTATCGCGAAAACCTCGTACACGGACCGAACTTCCCCACACCGCCCCCGGATCTCGTCGAAGGACAAGAGGAATATGAAATAGAAGCCATCTTACAGCATCGTGGTATGCCGTCGTCCCGCCAGTACCTGATCCGATGGAAAGGGTACTCCGCCGAAGAAGACTCTTGGGAACCAGAGCGGAACTTGAAACATTCGTCGGAGATTCTCAACAATTATAAAAGACGCCACCCCACCGCTTTCTCCCCCTCACCCATACGCCCACCACGCCGCAAAACAATGCACTCCACCTCCTCGTAATGGCCATTGAATTCTCCACCATCGATGCCCCCGCTGCACCTACCACCACCAACCCCAACTCCGTCCGTCTTCCCACTACCGACCCCGAGAGGGTCTCTCCTACTCTCCCCGCCGCCCCACAACCTGTCAACTTCGCCGCTCTTGTTGGTGGTGTTCCCTCCTCCCATGTCTCCCCTGTCTCTGGCCGGATCCAGACCTCGCCAACGTTTACCCCTCCGCCCCATAGGGAACCTTCTCCCGGACCCCCCTCCTTCCTAGGTGTTCATCGTCCAGCCCTCGTACGAGCACCCAGTTCCGACTCCCTGGAAGTCCACTCGGGATGGGATACCCAAGTTCCCCTTGACGTCTCCGGCCATCGCCATACCAACCGCCTTAGGGAAGAGCGGTTCACCGATGAGGAATATGTTCGCTTTCATATGTTTTTATCTGACGATTGTCTCCGGGTACCTATCAGTGTCTACACTGCTGAAGGCTCCCCTCTTTATACCTGGTTCAATACAGCCATGCAGTTGAACCGCATCGCCTCCTTCATCTCCAGGTCTGGACCCGTATTCCCTCACACCACTCTCGGCAGGACTATGATGGACTATATCTACCACGCACGCCACTCCCTCTACTCTCACGGGTTTCAATCGGGGTATGATACCTTCCTCCTTGACGTAGACAACCATTTTCAAGACCTAGCCGCCGCTGGTCGAGGACTTGGCGATGTCATGCTCAGGGATGGGTCACCCATCCATAGACAAACCCTAAACGACTGGTGGACCGGTCGAAACGGTAGAGATCGCATTTATATCGGACACCCTCGCTTCAACCAGCGCTGCTTCACTTGTCACTGTCTTGGCCATACTCAGCTTTCTTGCCAGCAGTACATCTGCCGGGGTTGCAATCGTCGCGCCCCAGGACATTCTTTCGCGCGCTGTCCAGGGCCTCCTCGCTCTCTCGCCTCTCGCCTCTCATCCACCACCGCCACTCCACGCGTCTCTCCCTCCTCTCGTCCTCGCCGACCCCAAGCCGCGTTCCGGAATGGACAAATCGTCCAACGAACCAGCAATTCTCGTCGTTCGTCTTGACACTCCTCCTCCTCCTCACAACAGTCTTACCACCTTCCCCCTTCCTCCCCCAATGAGGGGTTTTCTGTGGAAGACCAAGATGAGCTAGACGACATCGGATATGCAAACGTCACCGGTTCCCCCGGACCCGCTTTTCGGGAATTGTAAGAAGTCCTCGCTGTAGCTTCGGAGTTACTAAGGGGGTAATGTTACGATTCGCTGGCAGGGTTCACTCTTTTTCTTTACTTCATATTACAAACTGACATTTCTTCCTTTTCTCATGCTTACTTCACCACCTTCCACGTCGTTCTACGATATTCCATTTATCTCGTAAGCGTGTTTATCCTTCACTGCGCAGGTACCCGTCTCTCTTCTGCTCTTCTCTCGCCGTATACGCCGGCCCTTATGTCTCTTTCTCATGCGTGGTTTTGCTATTGGCTTCTGCTCTTCTCACGCCGTTTCCCACGCCGGCCCTTAACTACGTGATGCGTCACCGTCACACTTTTCTCTTCACTATATAAACCCTTCAACAGGGCACTTCGCTTCTTCTCTAACCTAGTTCTACCTACGACTTGTGCCTAGTTAGCTCTAAGCAATCTACCCTTGTGTCTTCGTTCTACACTTGAGTGAACGCTTCACACATCAACGCTCTTCGCGTCTGCAGTGTGTCTTACCTCGAACCCTTGACCCTATCGCCAGTGTGGCATAGGATACCTTCGACTACCTCGCTCGCCGCTTGGTAGACTTTGAAGGGCAACCCCACGGCCATTATCTTGGACGGGTATTCTCAACCATCACCGTAGTCCCCCTCAACCCTAGGCCTCGTAGGTCTACGCGCGACCATACCCAAGGGCCACGCGTAACACAGACAGCAGGAGATCTGTGATAAGATCACAGGAAATCTGTTGAAAGGGGCGAGAGCAGGAGGACAGGATAGGGACAAGCAGGGGAGTCGTCAGATGAGTATTAGCTTTGTGTTGTTGGCAGACAGCACAGCCATCAACATAAGAGCGGATGAAGGAGGCAAGACCAGGCCACCAGAATTCAGATGCGACGAGCTGACGAGTTTTAAGATAGCCTGGGTGACCAGCAGAGTTATGGTCATGGGAGCACTGAACAACAGCGTGGCGAAGGGTACGGTCGGGAGGGACGTAGACACACCCTTGGTATTGGAGAATGCCATCAGTGTATTGCCAATTAGCGAGGTGGGAGCAGAAGGCCGGGGAAAGGGATCCATCAATCTCTTAGAGTTTGTGGAGGACAAGGTCATCAGAGGCCGAGGCTGAGGCAATGTGATTGAAGAGGGCGGAGTCAATGATCCAGACGAAGAGGGCGTCTGGGAGGAGGGTAACACTGATGTTATCTGAGTCGGCACGAGGGAGGAGGTCAGGGCGGTGGGAGAGGGCATCTAGGCCAGCGAGCTGAGTGCTGGGGACATGAGTTATGGAGTAGTCATAATCAGCAAGGTTGAGGAGCCAGCGGGCTTGGCAACGGTTGAGGTCTTGAGGGCGGCGAAAATATGTGAGGTTTTTGTGGTCAGAGAAAACTTTGATGGGGAAGGGAAAGCCATGGAGGTATTGCCTCCAGGCTTTGAAACCGTGGATCATGGCCAAGAGCTCCCGGTCATGGATGTCATAGTTGTGCTCTGAGGAGGAGAAAGATTGGGATAAGTAAGAACAGGGGTGTCAATCCCCATTCGCATCAGTTTGTAATAAAATACCACCTGACACGTATTTAGAGGCATCGGTGGCCATGGTGAAAGGACGAGAGATATCAGGCATAAATAGGACGGGCTTACTGAGGAACAACTTCTTGAGTT
The DNA here is from genome assembly GCA_038094595.1 of Pulveroboletus aff. annulatus. Lineage (NCBI taxonomy): Eukaryota > Fungi > Basidiomycota > Agaricomycetes > Boletales > Boletaceae > Pulveroboletus > Pulveroboletus aff. annulatus. The sequence continues at coordinate 9,980 of JBBPTX010000846.1, read as the reverse complement.
GCTCGAAGGCGGACTGCTGAGCAGTGGCCCAAGTCCAAGGCATGGTTTTCTTGGTGAGGTCAATGAGCGGGCGGGCGATGTTGGAGTAACCAGGGATAAACCGCCGATAGAAATTAGCGAAGCCTAGGAAGGAACGGATGTCCTTGACTTTCTGTGGCGTCAGCCACTTGGCAATCCCATCTAGCTTGACAGGGTCCATAGCGAGTTGTCCTTCTTTGACTATCATCCCAAGGTATTCGACTTCGGGAATGGCGAATTGGCATTTCTTCAGTTTGAGATGGAGGTCGAGTTCCATCATCTGCTGAAGGACACAGCGAGTGCGTTCAGTATGGGTGGCATTGTCTGGGGAAAAGATGAGGAGATCATCCATATAAATAACTAACCATCCTTCGGCGATCATGTCGCGGAAGGAGTCGTTCATGAATCATTGGAACGTCATGGGAGAGTTAGTCATTCCAAAGAACATTACCATTGATTCGAAGAGTGTTACGTGTGGCCCGGGTAGGGTCGCACATAGCCCTGCTAGCGACCTAGCGAAGTATCAACCGTTGGGATACGACGGCGGGGATGGCTCCAGAGGGGGATGCCCGAGGTTCGAGGGAACGTCTAGAGTATGTCTAGGCATGCAGAGTTCACTCAAGAGTCGAACTGGGACTCATCGAGGTGGGAAGTCAAGGGGACTCGTGTTCTGTATGCAAGGACTAGGTCTATACACAGGGAGAATCGAGTTGAGGGAAAAGGCATAAGGCCAGATCGACTGGTATATATAGTGAGAGGTGACGTGTGACAGTAACGTCACAGGGTCAAGGGTAAGGGTTAAGGGCCGGCGTGGTAAATGGCGTTAGAATGTGAAAGAACGAGGGAGAATGTGATAGAACCACGCGTGAGAGTGAAACACGAATGTGCCGGTGCATGCGGCAGAAGAAGGTGAAGCTTGTGTGCGATAAGGCAACACGAGGGAGATAAGTGCACAAGGAACACGTAAATACGATGACGTACGTGTGGGATACCTCGGAGAGCCGAGGGACAAGGATAAAGGGTTGGCGCAGGCAACCAAAGAAGAGCGGAAGTGTGAGCGTACGCGCAAGGTAAAGGGAAAGAGAAGGAAAAGACGTGCCCGGCACGATGAATCGTAACAAAGAGCCCTTTGTGAGTAAGAAAGGCACCTTTCCATTGGTGTCCATCTTTTATATGTACGTTGTTGTATCCCCATTGTACATCAAATTTGGTAAAGACACAAGCGCCTTTGAGCTTGTCAAGGAGATCCAAGATTAGTGGTAATGGGTAAGCGTCATGAACGGTGTGTGTTACGCGTGGCCGTGGGTATGGTCGCGCGTAGACCTACTAACGCCTAGTAGGGTCAAGGGGGTTAGTCGTTCGTATTGATGACAACGTAAGGCCAGCCGTGGGGATGCTGGGTCAGAGGTTCCGTCGAGGATGTTGACAGATCAAAAGGTAAACCGCTGTCTAGCTTGACTAGCGGGTCAAGGGTTCTGGGTGAAGACACACGAAGGTGGGCGAGCCGTAGTGTGAAGTGCTCACTTAATGGTAGAGCGAAGACACAAGGAGTAACAAGGGTAGATTGCTAGTACTATCTAGGCGACAAGCCGTAGGTAGAACTAAGCTAGAGAAAAAGGGAACGACCCTGTTGAAGGGTTTATATAGTGAAGTAAGAATGTGACAGTTACGTGTCACAACGGTTAAGGGCCAGCGTGGGAAGCGGTATTTAGAAATAAAAGACCAATGGCAAAACCTCGCGTGAGAGGGAAACGTTAAGGGCCGGCGCATACGGCATAAGAAGAGCAGAAGATAAAGAGTACCTGCGCAGTGGAGGGATAATCATGCTTACGAGATGTATGGAATGTCGTGGAACGACATGGAAGGAATGAGGTGAAGCATGGGAAATGGAAAATACTAGTTCGTTAACGACAAAAAGGAAAAAGTATTCGTCCTGCGAACGAATCGTAACAGTGTGTTCATTGAGGTATCGGTAATCTTGGCAAGGGTGGAGTTTGCCATCTTTCTTTTTGACAAAGAAGAAGGGTGATGCTTGGGGAGAGTTTGACGGGTGGATTTTGCCGGCAGTGAGGTTTTCATAAAGGAAGTCTTCAGTGGCCTTCTTTTCATCTGGGGTGAGCAGATAGAGTTTGCCAATCTTTGGAGTGAACAATTCCTTGACATTGATTTCATGGTCATAGGGTCTGGACGGAGGGAGGGAGTTGGCAGATTCTTTGGCAAAGATGGGGGTGAAGTCCTTATAGATGTCTGGAAGCGTGACTTTCGGTTTAGCCTTCTCGGCGGCTGCTGCAAGTTCGGTGGCAGTGGTAAGCTTGGCAACAAGCTTCGGGTGTGTCTGATGGTACCGGGATCCCGGCTTGAGGACCCGTTGGCAAGAGTTGGCGTGAAGCGCATGGCGGACGTAGAGGTTTCCGTCTGGCATATCAAGGAATGTGGAGAGAGTATGGTCGGGAATGGTTTCAACCATGATGTGGCAGGGTGGTTTTGCAGGGGGTGTTCTGGGTTGGGCATCGTTGTGTCATTTGAGGTCGGCAACATGGATATGATAGAGAGAGGCTGATTCATCCATGGCTTCTGGGATGTTGATCGTCTGCGACGACCAGTCAATGGAGGGGTTCGTGGAGCGTAATCAAGGCGTTCTGAGAATCACGTTCTCGGACCTGCAGTGCATGACGTGGAAGCATACATGTTGAGCTATGTCGTTGATATTTGTTACAATTCGCTCACAGGACGAACACTTTTTCCTTACTTTCTCTCTCGGACTAATACTTTTCATTTCTCACGCTTAACCTCATTCCTTCCATGTCATTCTACGACGTTCCATACATCCCATAAGCGTGCTTATTCCTCCACCACGCAGGTACTCTTTATCTTCTAATCTTCTCACGCCGCATGTGCTGGCCCTTAACGTCTCTTTCTCATGTGTGGTTTTGCCATTGGTTTTCTATTTCTAATGCCGCTTCCCACACCAGCCCTTAATCACTGTGACACATAACTGTCACACCTTTACTTTACTATATAAACCCTTCAACAAGGTCGTCTCCTTTTCTCCTTAGCTTAGTTCTACCTACGGCTTGTCACCTAGTTAGCACTAGCAAATCCACTAGCCTTTACTCCTCACGTCTTCACTCTACCATTAAGTGAGCGCTTCACACTACGGCTCACCCGCCTCCGTGTGTCTTTACCTTGAACCTCTGACCCGTCAGTCAAGCTAGACAACGGTTATCCCTTGACCCATCAACATCCTTGACGGTACCTTGACCCAGCATCCCCACGGCTGGTCTTAGTGTCGTCGTATACACGAACGACCGATCCCTTTGACCCTACTAGGCATTAGTAGGTTTACGTGCAACCATACCCACAGCCAAGTGTAACAATATTGATGAAAAGGGAGATGGTGTAACGGATGGCTCCTTTAGCATTGGGAGTTTGATCGACGTTGTTGACAGGGATGGGTGTTGGGAGTTTATCTAGGGGGAGTCAATGTTTTCAGGCAAAGTCCCAATCGAGGCAGTTGATGTCTGCACTGCTATCGATGAGGGCTTGTGTGTCAACGGTTTTCATAGTGTGCGAAGGATCAATGAGTTGAAGGGGAATACACATTGATTTCTTGGATGTGGATACAAGTACAGGTGCACATGTAATAGAAGGAACTACTGACGTCGAGGCAGCGTTCCGTTTCAAAAATCCGGGGAGGTGAAGGTGACACGAGACACCTTTGGTTCTTCATCATCATCTTCATCATCTATCTCTTGTAGTCGAGGGACCTCTTCTTCGTCCTCGACTTCTGCTTCTATGACCTTCCTGACAACTTTCTTTGGCCTCAGGGTGTTCAAAGTAAATGTGGGGCAGGCAGTTGCCTGATGTCCCTTCTGGCGGCAGCAGAAGCATCTTCCTTCTTTGCGGCATTGTTCCCACTCAGCAGGTGTGAGTCATTGGAGGCAGATGGCATCAACGTCCATGGCGTTGGGATCTTTGGTGGGGGCAGGGGTGGCGTACTGGTGATACATGTGGCAAGTGGGGGTCCTGTGGCAAGCGGCGATCTCTCGAGCTCGCTCCATATGGGTTTGAAAGGTGATGGCCTTCTTCAACCAGGCATCTATAGTGGTGGAAACCATCTTCATGGCTAGGATGTGGTGCATGAGGGCGTCAGGAATGGCGGCTGAGTAATAGCCGATGAGGACGTTATCATCAGTTATGCCAGCGATGGCACAGTGGTTCTGAAACTGAGCATTATACTCAGTGAGCGACAGGGAGTATCTGCCGTTCTTGGTGGCGGTCATGCGAGTGGTGGTAAGCCAGGCAATTGCATTGCCAGTGGTATCGTAGTGTTTGAATGCCAAGATGAAGGCGTCTCAGAAGTTGGACCATGATCCCATCGAAATCGAGCCATTGTCTGTGATTTTCAAGGAGTGGAAGGTGTTTGCCCACGTGAGTGTGGGGCCTCGAGTCATGTATGAAAGTGCGAAGGCGATGTGCTTCAGGTCGGTAGTATATACCTCAGCATTAACATTGAGGTAAAAGGCGATGGAGTCAAACCATTGCTTGGCTGTTCTATAATCGCCATCGTACTTGTCTGGGGTGCCGATGCGAAGTTCGAGAGGCTTGGTAGTCATAGTGGGTGATGGAGGATGAGGGATCGGGGGAAAGATGTGGCCGGTTTGGTGTCTGGGTGTTGGGGATGGAGGAGTCTGAGGGCGTGGTATCTATACAGAGGCAGAAAAGCTGTGGGCAAGGTGTTACGCGTGGCCGTGGGTATGGTCGCGCATAGACCTACTAACACCTAGTAGGGTCAGGGTTGCAGTCGTTCATATCGACGACGACATAGGGCCAGCCATAGGGGTGCTGGGTCGAGGGTACCACCAAGGATGTTGACGGGTCAAAGGGTAAACCGCTGTCTAGCTTGACAAGTGGGTCAAGGGTTCAAGGGTAAAGACGCACGAGGGCGGTGGGGCCGAGTGCGAAGCGTTCACTTAATAGTAGAATGAAGACTAAGGAGTAAGGATGATAGATTGCTAGTGCTAACTAGGCGACAAGCCATAGGTAGAACTAAGCTAAGGAGAAAAGGAGACGACCCTGTTGAAGGGTTTATATAGTGAAGTAAAAGTGTGACAGTTATGTGTCACAGTAGTTAAGGGCCGGCGTGGGAAGCGGTGTTAGAAAAGGGAAGCCAATGGCAAAACCACGCATGAGAAAGAAATGTTAAGGGCTGGCGCGTATGGCGTGAGAAGATCAGAAGATAAGAGTACCTGCGTGGTGGAGGAATAAGCACGCTTACGAGATGAGTGGAATGTTGTAGAACGACATGGAAGGAATGGGGTTAAGCGTGAGAAATGGAAAGTATTAGTCCGATATTGATAAAAGAGAAAAAGTGTTCGTCCTGCGAGCGAATCGTAACACAAGGTCACGAGTGGCGAGTTCTTCGTCTGAGTCTAATAAAGGCTTGTCAGGGTCTTCGTCCCAGTATGCTTGGTTGGGGTCGTTGGGGGTGTCAGAGGAATCAGAGTGCAAAGTATGCGGAGGTTCTCGAGGGTTCCAACACGGATCAGTGGTTCGAGTGTTTCGGTGAGAAGCTATGGTGGGCGGCGTATGTGATAGTACCCGAACAAGGAGGGAGCTTAGTTCTTTTGTTACGTGTGACCAAGGATGTGGTCGTGCGCAGACCTACTAATGCCTAGTAGGGTCGAGTGGTTCAGTTGTTTGTATATACAACGACGTAGGGCCAGCCATAGGGATGCTGGGTCAAAGGTACCGTCGAGGAGTGTCGACGGGTCAAGGAAGTATCCATTGTCTAGCTTAACAGACGGGTCAAAGATTCAAGGGTAAGACACACGAAGGTGGGCGAACCGTAGTGCGAAGCGCTCACTTAATGGTAGAGTGGAGACTCAAGGAGTAAGAATCGATGGATTGCTAGTGCTAACTAGGCGACAAACCGTAGGTAGAACTAAGCTAAGGAGAAAAAGTGAGAGGTTCTGTTGAAGAGTTTATATAGTGAAGGAAGTGTGTGACAGTTACATGTCACAATGGTTAAGGGCCGTCGTGGGAAGCAGCGTTAGAATGAAGAAGCCAATAGCAAAACTATGCATGAGAAAGAGACGTTAAGGGCCGGCGCATTCGGTGTGAGAAGATCAGAAGAAAGGAGTACCTGCGCAGTGGAGGATAAGCACGCTTACAAGATGTATGGAATGTCGTTGAACGACATGGAAGGAGTGAGGTTAAGTGTGAGAAATGAAAAGTATTAGTTCGAAAGAGAAAGTAAGGAAAAAGCATTTGTCCTGCGAGCGAATCGTAACACTGGACTAATTCAGATGCCCAGGGACATCCACAAATACCATTCCAGCCCACGTTTATGTTGACGAGTAAAGGCCAATGACGAGCTAAAGATGCCAGGTCATCATCCCCGATCGAAATCCAGTAGCCAAGATCAATATCCAGTTCCAAGAGGTTACATAGGTGAGTGAGGGGGCAAAGCATGTCGGAATGCATGACTGACGCTTGGAGGCTTGTCCTGCCTTCTAAAATCACATGAAGACGCATGTGTTGGAGACTCTAAGTGTGCTGGGGAGATGACAATGCTGCAAAGAAAGTGGACACTGACTCTGTTACGCGTGGCCCTTGGGTATGGTCGCACGTAGACCTACGAGGCCTAGGGTCAGGAGACTAAGGGGGACGGTTGAGAATATCCGTCCAAGGCGTCGGCCGTGGGGTTGCCGGTCTAGGTCTACCAAGCGAAGGGCTAGGTAGTTCAAAGGTAATCCTATGTCACACTGACAATAGGGTCAAGGGTTCGTGGTAAGACACACTTCAGACGCGGGGTGCGTTGAGGTGTGAAGCGTTCACTCAAGTGTAGAACGAAGACACAAGGTAGATTACTAGAGCTAACTAGGCACAAGCCGTAGGTAGAACTAGGTTAAGGGAAAGAGATAAAGCGCCCTGTTGAAGGGTTTATATAGTGAAGAAAAAGAGGTGACGGTAACGCGTCACAAGGTTAAGGGCCGGTGTGGTAACGGTGTGAGAAGAGCAGAAGCCAATGGCAAAAGTACACGTAGGAAAGAGATATAAGGGCCGGCGCATACGGCGAGAGAAGAGCGGAAGGAGAAGGAGTACCTGCGCAGTGAGGGATAAGCACGCTTACGAGAGATTGGAAAGTCGTAGAACGACATGGAATGAGGCGGGGTAAGCGTGAGAAAAGAAATGAAAGTCAGTTCGTAATGTGAAGTAAAGAAAATAAGTAGACTCTGCAGCGAATCGTAACAGACTCAGTACTAGGACGTGAGGTAAGATAGAGATGTAAGTTGTAGAACATCTGATCTTGGGACCACAATAAAGATGTAAAGAAAGTGAGGTCTGTTACAATTCATCGTGCCGGGCACGTCTCTCCCTTTTTCTTTCTCTTTACCTCCACGCATACGCTCACTTTTTCGCTCTTCTTCGGTTGCCCACGCCAACCCTTTACCCTTGTCCCTCGGCTCTCCGAGGAATCTCACACGTACGTCAGTATACTTACGTGTTCCTTGTGCACTTATCTCCCTCGTGTTGCCTTATCGCACACGTGCTTCTCCTTCCTTTGCCGCATGCACCGGCACGTTCGTGTTCCATTCCCATGCGTGGTTCTATCACATTCCCCCTTGTTCTTTCACATTCTAACGCCGTTTAACACGCCGGCCCTTAACCCATACCCTTGACCCTGTGACGTTACTGTCACACGTCACCCTTCACTATATATACCAGTCGATCTGGCCTTACGCCTTCTCCTTAACTTTGACCTCCCTGTGGCATTCCGCCTACTTGTAGTACTCCTCTGTGAATACATGTCATCGTTACCCCTTGTCCCTCACCTCTACGAGTCACGTTCGACTCTTGAGTGAACCGCGACGCTTAGGAACCCTCACCTTCGCGTATCTCTCGACTCCCACAGCTCTAGGCTGTACCACCGCCGTCGGTATCCTCAACGGTTGACAACCAAGACCCCGCTTAGGCGGATATCGCAGGGCTACGTTCGACCCTACCCGGGCCAAACGTAACAAGGTCCAATATTTCCAAAGCCAAAGTCTTGACATTTCGAAATGGAATGATGTCAGATGGGAAGCGAACTTGGGGTATATTCAATTTATGAGGATGGTGGGCCACAGCCAAGCCCCTGAGTCTCAGGGATTTCGCAAGGTGAACGAGGACAACATCGTTCACAGGAATTGAACCATCCAGCCATTCAAGGTGACTGCAGACAGAAATAGCCTATGAAAAGGATAGAATGGCATTTGGAGATACATTGCCCTTTCGGATGCTAATTTCGATAGTCTTGAGATTGGGACAAAGGCAGGTGAAGTTGGAGAGGAATGATTGTAGAGGGGCCTCATCCATGCTGCACACATGAACATGCAGGTAAACAAGTGAGGGGCTCAGCAAATGTTGGATGAATATGATCAAGACAGTTGACTGCTTGGGCATGCCCACACACCACCAGAGCTCCCTTAAATTTGATATGAGCAATGAGGGGCGTAAATTGGTTATCCGCAAAAAGTTGAGGGATACTTGATCAGAATGATTGATTCTGAGTGTCCTGATACGATGCGAATACCGGTGTATGATAACCCACTCTGCTGAAGAGGGTGGAATCTTTCGACATGGTGAGCTTGAACAATGCTATATACCAACTTGATTGAGACATGCCTTTGCCCTTTCTTCTAAATTGTCGGCTGTCCCAGTAAAACATCGAATGAGGGGTTTCAGTGTGTCCAAATTGCTCCAGAGATGATTGAGGGCAGGTTCTGAGAGTGCACGACATGTTTGGGCGATGGAAAAAAGAGCCTTTTGAACCTCGGGTTCAGGTCTCAGGCTGTAATTCTGTATTGATGATGCAAGACAGTCCAGTATACATGGCAATAAATCAGGATGAAGCAATGGGTTCCGCGCCAGGGGCCACAGATTGATGGCATCGGGAACTTCAGTCATGGCCGTTCGAGTTCAACTGAGGGTTTTTTTTCCAAATGAGGACAAGCAAGTACGGGCGTTTGGACAAGCGGCAGCGCCACCACATCGCTCGTTCCACGCCGCCTTTCGTCGCACCCGCCTGCCACTCCCAGGTCTCAAATACCTCGCATCGCACGTCAAGAGACGGGACCTGGGCTTCCTGTGAGATGTTCCCAGCTCATGCCTGGTCCCCTCTGCCATTCGGGGTCGGGAAGCGCTTTCGCCCACTCACTCCCTCACACCTCCACTTTCCACACGATCGCATCTCCACACCGCACACCCGCAGCGCTGTCCGAAGAGTCCCAACTTCCCAGGCTTGGAGGTTTGCAGCAGGCTTCAACATTCTGCACCAGACATTGGGCAGAGAGTCTTTTGTTTTTGAACTCCGTAGGTCCGCTTGTCCACCTGCCACTTGGGGCCTATGATACCTCTCCACAAGGACACGCCATGAACGAGAGTTTGCCAATGGTTAGCGCTTTCAATTCCTCTCGCGCCAGAGAGCTCGCATGTAGTCAACAATCGCAGACACGAACCTTCTCTGAACATCCTCCTTAGATCTCTATGGCAACTTGAAGTACTTGCGGACGTATCCTCCTTCGCTGCCATTAACATTCAGGTTTTGCTCGGACCGTTTTGGTGGTGTGAACTCGAATCGAGCAAGCCCAGAAGTGATTCTCTTAGCCGCAAAACTTGCATTCCGATTAACATTTGACAGAACGTCTCGAAATCGTATATCAGGACTTCATCGCAATTGCTATGCGGTGTTCTAGCCAAGCTGGTCCTTCTCACTGTCGAGTGAAAAGATGGTATGCGCTCCCCAATACTAGTACATGAAACTCGGCAAAACAAAATCATCATAAATCCTTTTTTCGATCGATTCACTTAACTTGGAGCTTCTTCAGCTCCTCATCAAACTCCTTCGACAACTCTTCAGATTCGTCATGATACACCTGACGACCAAATCGGGAGACACTCGATAAAATATGCAAGAC
>JBBPTX010000845.1:0-15357 GCA_038094595.1 Pulveroboletus aff. annulatus | reverse complement strand
CACATACGTCATACCCTTTACCTTACCCTCTACCCAGCTGGCTTAGAACTTTGTATCTCCTACTGTATTACTAGTATAAATATACTGGAACACTTGGGGATACTTCCCTAAGTTGTTCCACCTGTTTTACCTCCTACTCTTGCCCAAGAAGATCCAGCCCTTCTTGTGAACGTAACATCACAGCAAGTCGTCGCCTCATCTATTCCTGAATATCTGAGCAACTACGAGAGTTCACCCTTACACTTCCCAATTCATCTTATCCATCACCCCTAGACTGATTAGATATCTTGTCTCGCTCCTTGTATAGATAAGATCTCGTTCAGCCTCCCTCACTTCAGTCATACGAAGAGAGTAGTCGCTTCAATTGCCTGGCTTACCACCACTCGCATGATCGCCACCAAAAACGGCAGATACTCCCCCTCGCTCACTGAGTACAACACTCAGTTCCAGAACCACTGCGCTATCACAGGTATCACCGACGACAACGTTTTGATCGGCTACTACTCAGCCGTTATCCCCGACGCCCTCATGCGCTGTATCCTAGCCATGGAAACGGTCCCCACCACTGTAGAAGCCTGGTTGAAGAAGGCTGTCACCTTCCAGACCCACATGGAGCATGCTCGAGAAATTGCCACCCGTCACAAAACCCCCACTTGCCACACGTACCATCAGTACACCGCCCCCACCCCCACCAAAGACCCCAACGCTATGGACGTTGATGCCGTCCATATCCAGAGACTCACACCCACCGAACGCGAACAATGCCGCAAAGAAGGCAGATGTTTCCGCTGCCGACAGAAAGGACATCGGGCCACTAATTGCCCAACGTTTACCTCAAACACCCCAAGGCCGAAGAAGGTTGTTCGGAGGGTTGTAGAAATGGAAGTCGAGGACGAAGAAGAAGTCCCTCGGCTACAAGAGATTGATGATGAAAACGACGATGAAGAAACCAAAGTGTCTCGCATCGCCATTACCTCTCAGGATTTTTGAAACAGAATGCTGCCTCGACGTCAGTAGTTCCTTCCACGTGTGCACCAGTACTTGTATCTACATCCAAGAAATCAATGCGTATTCCCCTGCAACTCATTGATCCCTCGCACACCATGAAAACCGTCGACACCCGCGCCCTCATCGATAGTGGCATGGATATCAATTGCCTCGACTGGGACTTCACCCAAAAACACCACCTCCCCCTCGAAAGACTCCCAACGCCTATCCCTGTTAATAACGTTGATCAAACCCCCAATGCTAAAGGTGCTATCCGATACACCGCCTCCCTCTTCACAAATATCGACGGAATTGCCCAACACGTGCGTTTCCATGTCATGCACTGTGGGTCCAAGAACATGATTCTCGGAACGCCTTGGTTATGACTTACAAACCCCTCTATTGACTGGTCATCATGAACGATCAACATTCCCGAAACGGTAGACGAGTCAGCCTCCCTCTACCATATCCACATCACAGATCTCAAGCGACATGACGATGTCCAACCTCGCATCCCTCCCGCGAAACCACCCCACCACGTCATGGTCGAAACTGTTCCTGACCACACCCTCTCTACATTCCTTGATATGCCAGATGGCAACCTTTACGTCCAACGAGCCCTCCACGTCAACTCATGTCAACGAGTCCTGAAAATAGGATCCCGATATCATCAGACACATCCGAAGCTAGTTGCCAAACTTACCACTGCCACTGAACTCGCAGCCGCCGCCGAGAGGGCCAAGCCGAAAGTTACCCTACCAGATGCCTACAAAGACTTCGCCCACGTCTTCGCCAAAGAATCTGCCGACTCCCTTCCCCCCTCTAGACCCTATGACCACGAAATTAACGTCAAAGACTCGTTCACCCCGAAGATCGGCAAACTCTACCCGCTCACCCCAGATGAAAAGAAAGCTACAGAAGATTTCCTCGACGAAAACCTTGCCACTGGCAAGATTTGCCCTTCGAATTCCCCTCAAGCGTCACCCTTCTTCTTTGTCAAGAAGAAAGACGGCAAACTCCACCCCTGCCAAGACTATCGATACCTCAATGAACACACCATCCGCGATGCCTACCCGTTACCTCTGATCTCAGACCTCCTCGACAAACTCAAGGGCGCCCGTGTATTTACCAAGTTTGACGTACGCTGGGGATATAACAATGTATGTATCAAAGATGGACACCAATGGAAAGGTGCCTTCCTCACCCATAAAGGGCTCTTCGAACCCATGGTTATGTTCTTCGGCATGACTAACTCCCCAGCAACGTTCCAACGCTTCATGAACGACTCCTTCCACGACATGATCGCAGAAGGATGGTTAGTAATCTACATGGATGACCTTCTTATCTTTTCCCCAGATGACGCCACCCACACCAAACGCACCCACCGCGTCCTCCAACGAATGACAGAACTCGACCTCCATCTCAAATTGGAAAAATGCCAATTTACTGTGTCAGAAGTCGAATACCTCGGGATGATTGTTAAAGAAGGGGAACTCGCTATGGACCCTGTCAAGCTCAACGGGATCGCCAAGTGGCCTACGCCACAGAAAGTCAAAGACGTCTGTTCCTTCTTGGGCTTCGCTAATTTCTACAGACGTTTCATTCCCAGCTACTCAAACATCGCCCGCCCCCTGATCGACCTCACCAAGAAGACTATGCCCTGGACCTGGAGCCTGGCTGTTACGATCCGCTCACAGGACGAACACTTTTTCTCTTTTATATCGGACTAATACCTTTTGTTTCTCATGCTTTACCTCATTCCCTCCATGTCGTTCCACGACATTCCATATATCTCATAAGTGTTACGATTCGCTGCAGGGTCTACACTTTTTCTTCACTTAACATTACGGACTGACACTAGTTTCTTTTCTCACGCTTAACTCGCCACATTCCATGTCGTTCCTCGACCTTCCATATCACTCGTAAGCGTGTTTACCCTTCACTGCGCAGGTACCCAATTACCTTCCGCTTTTCTCACGCCGAATGCGCCGGCCCTTATGTTTCTTTCTTATGCGTGGTTTCGCTATTGGCTTATACTCTTCTCACGCCGTTTTCCACGCCGGCCCTTAACTACGTGACGCGTCACTGTCACACATTTCCCTTCACTATATAAAACCTTCAACAGGGCATTCCGTTTCTTTAACCTAGTTCTACCTACGGCTTGTGCCTAGTTAGCTCTAGAAATCTACCTTGTGTCTTCGTTCTACACTTGAGTGAACGCTTCACACGTTAACGCTCTTCGCGTCAGAAGTGTGTCCTACTTCGAACCCTTGACCCTATTGCCAGTGTGGCGTAGGATACCCTCGACTACCCAGCTCATTGCTGAGTAGACCTCGACCGGCAACCCCACGGCCGTTTCCTTGGACGGATATCCTCAACCGTCATCACAAGTACCTCGACCCTAGGCCTCGTAGGTCTACGCGCGACCATACCCAAGAGTCACGCATAACAGTAAGCATGCTTATTCCTCCACCGCGCAGGTACTCGTTATTTTCTGCTCTTCTCACGCCGTATGCGCCGGCCCTTAACGTTTCCTTCTCATGCATGGTATTGCTATTGGTCTTCTATTTCTAACACCGTTTCCCACGCCAGCCCTTATCTACTGTGACATGTAACTGTCACACTTTTACTTCACTATATAAACCCTTCAATAGGGACGTCTCTTCTTTTCCTTAGCTTAGTTCTACCTATGGCTTGTCGCCTAGTTAGCGCTAGCAATCCACTTGCCTTTACTCCTCAGTCTTCGTTCTACTATTAAGTGAACGCTTCACGCTACGGCTCACCCGCCTTCGCATGTCTTACCCTCGAACCTCCGACCCGCTAGTCAAGCTAGGCAGCGGTTTACACTTCGACCCGTCAGACATCCCTGACAGTACTCTAGACCCAGCATCCCCACGGCTGGCCCCACGTCGTCGTCGACACGAACGACTGAACCCTTGACCCTACTAGGCGTTAGTAGGTCTACGCGCGACCATACCCACGGCCACACATAACAAAAGAACTAAGCTACCTCTTCGTTCGGGTACTATCATGTACACCGCCCACCATAGCTTCCCACAGAAACACTCGAACCACTGATCCGCGTTGGAACCCCCGAGACCCTCTGCGCACTTCGCACTCTGACTCCTCTGACACCCCCGACGATCCCAACCCAGCATATTGGGACGAAGACCCCGATGAACCTTTATTAAACTCGGATGAAGAACTCGCCACTCGTGATCTTTCCCACAGCTTTTCTGCTTCTGTGCAGATACCTCGCCCTCAGACTCCCCCATCCCCGACACCCCAACGCCAAACCAGCCACATCTTTCCCCCAATCCCTCACCCACCATCGCCTATGATGACCACCAAACCCCTTGAACTTCGCATCGGTACCCCTGAAAAATACAATGGTGACTATCGGACAGCCAAACAGTGGTTTGACTCTGTCGTCTTCTACCTCAACGTCAATGCTGAGGTTTACACCTCTGACCCAAAGTGCATCGCCTTTGCGCTTTCCTATATGACTCGCGGCCCCGCACTTACGTGGGCAAACACCTTCCGATCCTCGAAAATCGCAGCCGATGGCTCGATTAACATGGGTTCTTGGTCCGACTTCCGTGACGCCTTCATCTTGGCGTTCAAACATTATGATACCACCGGCAACGTGATTGCCTGGCTTACCACCACTCGCATGGTCGCCACCAAGAACGGCGGATACTCCCCCTTGCTCACTGAGTACAATGCTCAGTTCCAGAACCATTGTGCTATCGCAGGTATCACTGATGACAACATTTTAATTGGCTACTACTCAGCCGCTATTCCCAACACCCTCATGCGCCGCATCCTAGCCATGGAAACGGTCCCTACCACTGTAGAAGCTTGGTTGAAGAAGGCCGTCACCTTCCAAACCCACATGGAGCGTGCTCAAGAAATCGCCGCTCACCATAAGACACCCACACGTCACACGTATCACCAATACACCGCCCCCACCCCTGCCAAGGACCCAAACGACATGGACGTTGATGCCGTCTGCCTCCCACACCTTACCCCCGCAGAACGAGAACAATGTTGCAAGGAAGGAAGGTGTTTTCGCTGCAGACAGAAAGGACATTGGGCTATCAACTGCCCCACTTTTACTTCAAACACCCCGAGACCGAAGAAAACCGTTCGGAAGGTCGTAGAAGTGGAAGCCGAGGACGAAGAAGAAGTCCCTCAGTTACAAGAGATAGACAATGAAGACGACAATGAAGAAACCAAAGTGTCCTGCGTCGCTATCACCTCTCTGGATTTTTGAAACGGAACGCTGCCTCGACGTCAGTAGTTCCCTCCTATACATGTGCACCTGTACTTGTATCTACGTCAAAGAAATCAATGCGTATCCCTCTTCAACTCGTTAATCCCTCGCACACCATGAAAACCGTCGACACTCGCGCCCTCATTGATAGCAGAGCAGACATCAACTGCCTCGACTGGGACTTCGCTAAGAAATATCGACTTCCCCTTGACAAACTCCCGACGCCCATCTCTGTCAATAACGTAGACCAAACCCCCAACGCTAAAGGGGCCATCCGATACACCGCCTCCCTCTTCACGAACATCGACGGGATAGTTCAGCATGTACGCTTCCACGTCATGCATTGCGGGTCCGAGAACGTGATTCTCGGAATGCCCTGGTTAAAACTCACAAACCCCTCCATTGACTGGTCTTCGCAAATGATCAATATCCCCGAGTCGGTAGACGAGTCAGCCGCCCTCTATCATATCCATGTTGCAGATCTCGAGAGACACAACGATGCCCAACCTCGGGCACCCCCTATGAAGCCACCCTGTCATATCATGGTCGAAACCGTTCCCGACCATACCCTTTCCACGTTCCTTGACCTACCCAATGGAAATCTCTATGTCCGATGAGCGCTCTACGCCAACTCTTGCCAATGGGTTCTCAAAGCAGGATCCCGATATCACCAGATACGCCCGAAACTTGTTGCCAAACTGACCACCGCCACAGAACTTGTGGCAGCCGCTGAGAAAGCTAAGCCAAAGGTCACGCTCCCAGATGCCTATAAAGACTTCGCCCCCGTCTTTGCCAAAGAATCCACTGACTCGCTTCCCCCCTCTAGACCCTATGACCACGAAATCAACGTCAAAGACTCGTTCACCCCGAAGATTGGCAAACTCTACCCGCTCACCCCAGATGAAAAGAAAGCTACAGAAGACTTCCTAGACGAAAACCTTGCCGCCGGCAAGATTCGCCCTTCAAACTCCCCTCAAGCATCACCTTTCTTCTTTGTCAAGAAGAAAGATGGCAAACTCCGCCCCTGCCAAGACTATCGTTACCTCAATGAACACACCATCCGTGATGCCTATCCTTTACCCCTGATCTCAGACCTTCTTGACAAACTCAAGGGCGCCCGTGTATTCACCAAGTTCGACGTATGATGGGGGTATAATAACATACGCATCAAAGATGGGCATCAATGGAAAGGTGCCTTTCTTACCCATAAAGGGCTCTTCGAACCCATGGTTATGTTCTTCGGCATGACTAACTCCCCAGCGACATTTCAACGTTTCATGAATGATTCCTTCCGTGACATGATCGCAGAAGGATGGTTAGTAATCTACATAGACGACCTTCTTATCTTTTCCCCAGACAACGCCACCCACACTGAACGCACTCGTCGGGTCCTTCAATGAATGACGGAACTCGACCTCCATCTTAAACTCGAAAAATGCCAGTTTGCTGTCCCCGAAGTTGAGTATCTCGGGATGATTGTTAAGGAAGGACAACTCGCTATGGATCCCGTCAAGCTCAACGGAATCGCCAAGTGGCCCACGCCACAGAAAGTCAAAGATGTCCGGTCCTTCCTAGGTTTTGCTAATTTCTATAGACATTTCATCCCGGGATACTCCAACATCGCCCGCCCGCTCATCGACCTCACTAAGAAAACGATGCCCTGGACCTGGACATCTACCCAGCAAACCGCCTTTGAGCAACTCAAAGAGTTGTTCCTTCGTAAGCCTGTTCTCTTCATGCCCGATATCTCTCGCCCTTTTGCCATGGCCACCGATGCCTCTAAATATGTGTCGGGTGGCATCTTACTCCAAACGGATGCGAACGGGGATTGGCACCCCTGTTCTTACTTATCTCAATCCTTCTCCTCCACAGAACGCAATTATGATATTCACGACCGGGAGCTCTTGGCCGTCATTCGCGGTTTCAAAGCCTGGAGGCAATACCTCCATGGCTCTCCCTTCCCTATCAAAGTCTTCTCCAATCACAAGAACTTGACATACTTCCGTCGCCCCCAGGATCTCAATCGACGACAAGCTCGTTGGCTCCTTGACCTCGCCGACTACGATTACTCAATCACTCATGTCCCTGGGACCCAACTCGCCGGACCGGATGCCCTCTCTCGCCGCCCCGATCTCCTCCCTCACGCTGACTCCGATAACCTCAGTGTCACTCTCCTCCCCGATGCCCTCTTCGTTCGACTCATCGACTCCGCCCTCTCCAACCACATTGCCTCTGCCTCCGCCTCCGATGACCTCATCCTCCACAAACTCCAGGAGCTTGATGGTTCCCTTCCCCCGACCCTTCGCTCTTGCCTTGCCGACTGGCAATACTCTGACGGCATCCTCCAGTATCAAGGACGCGTCTATGTCCCTCCCGACCGTAACCTTCGCCGCGCTATCATCCAGCGCTCCCATGACCACGATTCCGCCGGTCACCCCGGCTACCTTAAAACCCATCAACTCGTCGCTTCCGAGTTCTGGTGGCCTGGCCTGGCCTCGTTTGTTCACTCTTATGTTGAAGGCTGCGCCGTGTGCCAGCGCAACAAGGCGAATACTCACCCTTCGTCCCCCCCCCTTGTTCCCATCCCGTCCTCATGCTCTCACCCTTTCCAGCAGGTCTCCTGCGATCTCATTACCAACCTCCCGCTGTCTGGGGGGTTTGACTCATTATTGGTCATGGTGGACCATGGCCTTACTAAGGGGGTAATTCTTTGCCCAACGAAGAAGACAATCACCGCCGAAGGCATCGCAGCGCTCTTTTTCCACAAAGTCTATCTCCGCTTTGGCCTTTACGACAAAATCATCTCTGATCGTGGACCACAGTTCACCTCCGCCTTTGCCAAGGAACTTGGCCGCCTCCTCAACTACGATCTCTCCCTCTCCACAGCCTATCACCCCCAAACTGACGGCGAAACCAAACACGTTAACCAAGAAGTCGAGACCTATCTTCATATCTATTGTGGAAACCACCCCTCTACTTGGTCCGAACACATCTCCCACACCGAATTCACCCACAATCACCGTCCTCACTCCGTCACCGGCAAATCCCCATTTTACCTCATGATGGGATATGAACCCTGCGCCCTTCCCTCGGTGATCGCCGAAACCAACATCCCCACCGTTGAGTCACGTCTCAAAGAACTTACCGCTCTTCAGGACGAAGCCCTCGCATCCCATGAACTTGCGCGACAAGTCATGGCATCCAGGTCTAAGTCAAAATTCATGCCTTTTGAGAAAGGGCAGCGAGTCTGGCTGGAGGCCAGGAACCTTAAAAGGTCTGTCCAAGACCCGAAGTTCGCCGCAAAATGTGAAGGCCCCTTCGTTATCTCTGACGTCATCTCCCCTGTTTCCTATCGCCTCCGACTTCCACGAACGTAGAAAATTCACAACACGTTCCACGCTTCTCTCTTATCGCCCTATCACGAAAACGACGTACACAGTCCAAACTTCCCCACGCCGCCCCCCGGATCTTGTTGAAGGACAAGAGGAATATGAAATAGAACGAATCATACAGCATCGAGGTATGCCGTCGGCCCGTCAATACCTGATCCGATGGAAAGGGTATTCCACCGAAGAAGACTCCTGGGAACCCGAGCGGAATTTGAAACATTCGTCGGAGTTACTAGACGATTATAAAAGACGACACCCCCGCGCCTTCTCTCTCTCATCCGCTCGCCTACCACGCCGCAAATAAACCCTCTCCATCTTCTACTCATGGCCATTGAATTCTCCAATGTCGACACCCCCACAGCCACACCCTCCACCAACCCCAGCACCATCCGTCTTCCCTCTGCCGACCCCGAGAGGGTCTCTCCTACTCACCCCGCCGCCCCACAACCTGTCAACTTCGCCACTCTTGTTGGCGATGTTCCCCAGTCCCATGTCTCCCCCGTCTCTGGCAGGATC
This sequence comes from Pulveroboletus aff. annulatus, assembly GCA_038094595.1. Classification (NCBI taxonomy): domain Eukaryota; kingdom Fungi; phylum Basidiomycota; class Agaricomycetes; order Boletales; family Boletaceae; genus Pulveroboletus; species Pulveroboletus aff. annulatus. Next base: position 6,189 of record JBBPTX010000845.1, on the reverse strand, counting down.
CAATCCTCGCCGTCGTTCACACCTCCGCCCCATCGGGAACCTTCTCCCGGACCTCCCTCGTTCTTAGGCGTCCATCGCCCTCAGCTCGTCCACGCGCCTAGTTCAGACTCCCTCGTCGCCCATTCGGGATGGGACTCCCAGGTTCCGTTGGATGTTTCCAACCACCGCCACACCGGCAGGATTCGGGAGGAACGGTTCACTGATGAGCATTATGTTCGCTTCCATTCTCTCATGTCTGATGACCGCCTTCGGGTCCCCATTAGTGTTTATTCCTCTGATGGTTCACCCATCTTTACTTGGTTCGAATCTGCGATGCAGTTGAACCACATCGCCGCCTTTGTCTCTGGCTCTGGCCCAGTCTTTCCTCACACCATGCTTGGCAGGACCATGCAGGACTTTATCTATCATGCACGTTACCAGTCGTACTCACACACCTTCCAAATGGGCTATGATTCTTTCCTTCTCGACGTCGATAACCACTTCCGAGATCTAGCCGCCACTGGTTGAGGGCTTGGAAACGAAGTCTTAAGGGACGGGTCGCCTATCCATCGGCAAACCCTCAACGACTGGTGGACAGGTCGAAATGGCAGAGATCACGTTTATCCTGGCCACCCTCGTTTCAATCAACGGTGTTTCCAGTGTCACTGTCTCGGACATACTCAACTATCCTGCAGGCAATACGTCTGCACTGGATGCCGTCGACAAGCACCTGGTCATTCTCTTGCCTGTTGCCCAGGATCCTCTCGCCTCACTTCCCCTCGTGCTCAGTCCTCATCTACGTCTATGCCACGCCGTCCCCAAGCCGCATTCCGCAACAGACAAATTGTCCGTTGAGCCACTCCTCGCTGTACCTCTCATCAGTCTTCCTCCTCCTCTCGACAGTCTTACCACCCCGCGCCATCCTCACCTCGCGCCCCCTCTCCTTATGAGGATGGAGATGAACTAGACGATGTCGGTTACGCCAACATCACCGACTCCCCGGGACCCGCTTTTCGGGACTTGTAAGGAATCCTCGCCGTAGCTTCGGGTTACTAAGGGGGTAATGTTACGATCCGCTCGCAGGACGAATGCTTTTTCTCTTTTATATCAGACTAATACCTTTCGTTTCTCATGCTTTACCTCATTCCCTCCATGTCGTTCCACGACATTCCATATATCTTGTAAGCATGCTCATTCCTCCACCGTGCAGGTACTCGTTATTTTCTGCTCTTCTCACGCCGTATGCGCCGGCCCTTAATGTTTCCTTCTCATGTGTGGTATTGCTATTGGTCTTCTATTTCTAACGCCGTTTCCCACGCTGGCCCTTATCTACTGTGACACGTAACTGTCACACTTTTACTTCACTATATAAACCCTTCAACAGGGATGTCTCTTCTTTTCCTTAGCTTAGTTCTACCTACGGCTTGTCGCCTAGTTAGTACTAGCAATCCACTTGCCTTTACTCCTCAGTCTTCGTTCTACTATTAAGTGAACGCTTCACGCTACGGCTCACCCGCCTTCGCGTGTCTTACCCTCGAACCTCCAACCCGCTAGTCAAGCTAGGCAGCGGTTTACACTTCGACCCGTCAGACATCCCTGATGGTACTCTAGACCCAGCATCCCCACGGCTGGCCCCACGTCGTCATTGACACGAACGACTGAACCCTTGACCCTACTAGGCGTTAGTAGGTCTACGCGCGACCATACCCACGGCCACACGTAACACTGGCTCAACAGACCGCCTTTGAACAACTCAAGGAGTTGTTCCTCCGTAAGCCTGTCCTTTTTATGCCCAATATCTCTCACCCCTTTGCCATGGCAACCGACGCTTCCAAGTATGCATCGGGAGGTATTTTACTACAAACCGACGCAAACGGGGACTGGCATCCCTGTTCTTACTTATCCCAATCTTTCTCTTCTTCGGAACGAAACTACGATATCCACGACCAGGAGCTCTTGGCCGTTATTCGCGGTTTCAAAGCCTGGAGGCAATACCTCCATGGCTCTCCCTTTCCCGTCAAGGTCTTCTCTGATCACAAGAATCTCACGTACTTCCGCCACCCCCAAGATCTCAACCAACGCCAAGCCCGCTGGCTCCTCGATCTCACCGACTACGACTATGACATCACCCATGTTCCTGGTACTCAGCTCACCGCCCCTGATGCCCTCTCTCGTCGCCCAGACCTCCTCCCACATGTCAATTCTGACAACCTTGGCGTCACTCTTCTCCCGGACACCCTCTTTGTCCACCTTATTGACTCCGCCCTCTCCAATCACATTGCGTCCGCCTCTGCCTCAGACGACCTCGTCCTTCACAAACTTCAAGAACTCGACGGTTCCCTTCCTCCCGCCTTCCGCTCTCGCCTCGCTGACTGGCAGTACTCCGACAGCGTCCTCCAGTATCAAGGATGTGTCTACGTCCCTCCCGACCGTGACCTTCACCGCGCTGTCATCCAACGTTCCCACGACCATGACTCCGCCGGACATCCCAGCTACCTTAAAACCCGCCAACTCGTCGCCTCTGAATTCTGGTGGCCAGGCCTCGCCTCATTCATTCGCTCCTACGTTGACGGTTGTGCTGTGTGCCAGTGCAACAAGACGAACACTCACCCCTCATCCCCTCCCATTGTCCCTATCCCATCCTCTTGCTCTCGCCCCTTCCAACAGATCTCCTGCGATCTTATCACCGACCTTCCGCTGTCCTCGGGGTTTGACTCATTATTGGTCGTGGTGGACCATGGCCTTACTAAGGGGGTAATTCTCTGCCCCACAAAGAAGACCATCACTGCTGAGGGCGTAGCAGCACTCTTTTTCTATAAAGTTTATCTCCGCTTCGGCCTTTATCAAAAAGTGATCTCTGATCAAGGACCACAGTTCGCCTCCACCTTTGCCAAAGAACTCGGCTGTCTTCTCAACTACGATCTTTCCCTTTCCATAGCGTATCACCCCCAGACCGACGGCGAAACCGAACGAGTCAACCAGGAAGTCGAGACGTATCTTCGCATCTACTGCGGAGACCACCCCTCTACTTGGTCCGATCATATCTCCCACGCTGAATTCACCCATAATCACTGCCCTCATTCTGTCACCGGCAAGTCCCCGTTTTATCTCATGATGGGATACAAACCCCACGCCCTGCCTTCGGTGATCGCCGAAACCAACATCCCCGCCGTAGAAACCCACCTCAAAGAGCTCATCGCCCTATGAGATGAAGCCCTCGCATCCCATGAGCTTGTGCGACAAGTCATGGCATCCAGGTCTAAGTCAAAGTTCGTGCCTTTTGAGAAAGGACAGCGAGTTTGGCTGGAGGCCAGGAATCTTAAAAGGTCCGTTCAAGATCCGAAGTTCGCCGCCAAACGTGAAGGCCCATTCATCATTTCCGACGTTATCTCCCCCGTTTCTTATTGCCTCCGACTCCCACAAATGTGGAAAATCCACAACACGTTCCACGCTTCTTTGTTATCACCCTATCACAAAAACAACGTACATGGCCCGAACTTTCCTACACCACCTCCGGATCTTGTCGAAGGACAAGAGGAATATGAAATAGAACGAATCATATGGCATCGTGGCATGCCATCGGCCCGTCAATACCTGATCCAATGGAAAGGGTATTCTGCCAAAGAAGAATCTTGGGAACCCGAGCAGAACTTAAAACACTCGTCGGAGTTACTTGATGATTATAAAAGACGACACCCCTGCGCCTTCTCTCTCTCATCTGCTCGCCCACCACGCCGCAGATAAACCCTCTCCATCTCCTACTAATGGCCATCAAGTTCACCCATGTTGACACCCCTGCCGCCGCATCATCCACCAACCCCAGCACCATCCGTCTTCCCTCTGTCGACCCTGAGAGGGTCTCTCCTACTCGCCCCACCGCCCCACAGCTTGTGAACTTCGCCACTCTTGTCGGTGATGTTCCCCAGTCCCACGTCTCCCCCATCTCTGGCAGGATCCAGTCCTTGCCATCATTTACGCCTCCGCCCCATCGGGAACCTTCTCCCGGACCTCCCTCGTTCTTAGGAGTCCACCGCCCCCAGCTTGTCTGTGCACCCAGCTCAGACTCCCTTGTCGCCCATTCCGGATGGGATTCCCAGGTCCCACTTGATGTCTCCAACCACCGCCACACGGGCCGAATTCGGGAGGAACGGTTCACCGATGAGCATTACATTCGCTTCCATTCTCTCATGTCTGATGACCGCCTTCGGGTCCCTATTAGTGTTTACTCTTCCGATGGCTCGCCCATCTTCACTTGGTTCGAAACCATGATGCAGTTGAACCACATCGCCGCCTTTGTCTTCAGCTCTGGCCCGGTATTCCCACACACTACACTTGGCAGGACCATGCAGGATTTCATTTACCATGCATGCTACCAGTTGTATTCCCACGCCTTCCAGATGGGCTATGATAACTTTCTCCTTGACGTCGACAACCATTTCCGAGACCTTGCTGCCACAGGTCGAGGACTTGGGAACGAAGTCCTGAGAGACGGCTCACCCATTCATAGGTAAACACTCAACGACTGGTGGACCGGTCGAAACGGCAGGGATCGCGTTTACCCCGGACACCCTCGTTTTAACCAGTGGTGCTTCCAATGTCATTGCCTCGGCCATATCCAGCTCTCCTGTCAACAACATGTTTGCACAGGATGTCGTCAACGAGCACCTGGCCATTCTCTTGCCCGCTGCCCGGGACCTTCTCGCTCTCTCGCCTCTCGCCTTACTTCACCCCGCGCTCAATCCTCATCCACGTCCATGCCTCATTGCCCTCAAGCCGCGTTCTGTAATGGACAGATCGTCCGTCGAGCCACCCCCTGCCACACCTCTCATCAGTCCTCTTCCTCCTCCCAACAGTCTTACCATCCCACGCCATCCTCACCTCGTGCCCCCTCTCCTTATGAGGATGGAGATGAACTAGACGATGTCAGCTATGCCAACATTACCGGCTCCCCGGGACCCGCTTTTAGGGACTTGTAAGGAATCCTCGCCGTAGCTTCAGGTTACTAAGGGGGTAATATTACGATTCACTCGCAGGACGAACACTTTTTCTCTGCTTTCCCTTTCGGACTAATACTTTTCATTTCTCATGCTTAACTTCATTCTTTCCATGTCATTCCACGACATTCCATACATCTTGTAAGCGTGCTTATCCTTCATCACGCAGGTACTCCTTTTCTTCTGCTCTTCTCATGCCGAATGCGCCGGCCCTTAACATTTCTTTCTCATGTGTGGTTTTGCCATTGGTCTTCTATTTCTAACACCGCTTCCCACACCGGCCCTTAACTACTGTGACACGTAACTGTCACGCTTTTACTTCACTATATAAACCCTCCAACAAGGACATTTCCTTTCTCCTTAGCTTAGTTCTACCTACGGCTTGTCGCCTAGTTAGTACTAGCAATCCACTTGCCTTTGCTCCTTAGTCTTCGTTCTACTATTAAGTGAACGCTTCACGCTACGGCTCACCCACCTTCGCGTGTCTTACCCTCGAACCTTTGACCTGCTAGTCAAGCTAGGCAGCGGTTTACCCTTCGACCCGTTAACACCTTTGATGGTACTCTTGATCCAGCATCATCACAGCTGGCCACACGTCGTCGTCGACACGAACAACTGAACCCTTGACCCTACTAGGCATTAGTAGGTCTACGCGCGACCATATCCACGGCCACGCGTAACAAGTAGATTCAAAGGGCGTCGCCTTGAATACCTGGTCCATTGGCTAGGCTATGATGAGACAGATCGAACTTGGGAACCGGAAGATCATCTTCTACCAGGTGCGCTTGATGCCATCAGCGATTTCCATAGGGAGTATCCTTCTGCACCTCGAAGGTTGCGGATGTCTCATTCGGCTTTTATACGATGCTTTCATGAACGCGAAGATCTCACTCTTCCATCGACACACCCTTTTGATCGCCTGGAAGTCGATCCTTAGATGGGGGGTAGTGTTACAGCTATATATTTTTCATTCTTACTTTGCGCTAACGGACGCCTTTTCTTATCTTATCAAGGGAAAACCCGACATAGACACTGTGCCAGACACAGGGGATCTATGGGCCCTTCTAGATCAGTGGGCTTCACATTCAACCCTTCACTTTCACCCCACTGATCACACACACGTATTTAATCATCGTGATCATCACAGACCTTACATCAGTCACCCCATCACTGTGATGTGATCCCTTATCTTTAATTACTGTTGACACCTTCCATT
>JBBPTX010000844.1:0-15371 GCA_038094595.1 Pulveroboletus aff. annulatus | reverse complement strand
CAACAAAACTGTTGCAATGACACCAATGAATTAAAATGGTCATATCTCTATTGTTTTTGATTCAAATTACATAACCCAAGGTGCTATAGATAGCCAAGAGTGTCTATTTCATTTCGCCTCCCTATCACTAAGCAAACTTCCCACACCTTGACATGCTATATCACAACCATTACAGAACTATCAAACATTGCAACAGTTTTGTTGCCCAGTGTATTAGACCTTCTAAATCTCCTCAAACGTCACCAGTCTTCTTTGTACCAAAGAAAGACGGGCAAAAACATATGGTATAGGATTATCGATATCTAAATTCGCAAACAGTGTGAAATAACTATCCACTACCTCTCATCTCCTAGCTCGTAGATTGGCTAAAGGGGGCCAAGCTATTCACCACACTGGATCTCAGATGGGGATATAACAACGTACGAATTAAAGAAGGAGACGAATGGAAAGCAGCCTTTGTTACACACAAAGGAATGTTTGAACCTCTGGTTATGTTCTTCGGGCTATGCAACTCCCCAGCCACATTTCAAATAATGATGAACGAACTACTTGCAGACATGGAAGACATTATGGTAGTCTATATTGATGATGTCATGATATTTACTAAAACAGACAATGAACAAGAGCACACAGAAATTGTTAAGAAAGTATTAAAACATCTGGAAGAAAACGACCTCTTTGCCAAACCAGAAAAGTGTCACTTCTTCAAGAAGGGAGTTGACTATTTGGGAATGGTCGTAGGACAAGACGGGATCAAGATGGACTGCAAGAAGGTCGACGCCATCTTAGATTGGCCAGCACCTACCAACATAAAAGGGATGCAAAGCTTTCTTGGTCTTGCCAATTACTATCATCGCTTCATAGAAGGATACACACAAGTCGCCAGACCTCTAAATGACCTCCTAAAGAAAGATGTCTCCTGGAAATGGGAATCCTCACAACAAAACACTTTTGATAAACTAAAAGAACGATTCACCACAGCTCCTATTCTTGCTTATCCAGACATCAACTGTCAATTCCGCTTAGAAACGGACACCTCTGACTACACAACAGGGGCAGTATTATCTATATTAAAAGAAGACAAATGGAATCCAGTAGCATTCAGTTTGCATTCGATGTCATCAGAAGAAAGAAACTACCCTATTGCAGATAAAGAGATGCTGAGCATCATCAGAGCATTAGAACAATGGCGATGTTACAGCCATACATTTTTATTTTTCATCTTTACATTTGCGCATAAGGACGCTTTCTCTATCAAGGGAAAACCCGACCTAGACACTGTGCTACACACAGGGGATCTACGGGCCCTTCCAGATCTGTGGGCTTCACTTCACCTCTTCACCTTTCGCCCCACAGATCACAACACGTATTTAACACATCGTGATCATCACAGACCTTACATCAGTCACCCCATCACTGTGATGTGATCCCTTATCTTTAATTACCATTGACATTTTCCATTCCACCCACCTGCAGCAGATCAACAGCTAGTAACCTCATGTATGTATTAATCTCCATTACAGGCCGACTCCTCATGTCGATCATGTTGGGCCTAGGGGATGGACTTATGTAGATATGTATCTAGATCGGTACACAACATGTATCTACACGTAGAATAGTATATAAAGTGAGACTGGACAGAGCTCAGTCTCCAGTCTAGTTCTCTTGATTCTCTCCTACAAGTAGTACCTAAGAAATATCCTTCTCGACGCCTAGTATCCAAGTGGTTGCCTGCAAAGACTTGTAGATGCAACAGATGACACTATTTAGAAGGAACAGAATATCCATTCGAAGTATGGAATGATCATGCCAATCTTCAATACTTTATGAAAGCGCAAGATTTATCTAGAAGACAAGCTAGATGGGCACAGTACTTGTCCAGATTTAACTATACCTTTGTGTACAAATCAGGGACATTCAACGTGAAAGCAGACGCTCTCTCTAGAAGAGAAGATCACACACAAGGAACAAAAGATGACAACAAAGGCATAAGTATGATATCCCTAGAGTGGATAAGGATAACATCATCCAAAGTCACAATCTATGATGAAGGGGCACAGCTACATCAAGATATATTTAATCAGACATGTCTCTTGATGGAGACAGAAGTACAGAAGTTATGTAAAGAATACAAAGTGTGTGAAGAAGCAAACTGTTACGAATTGATTTCGCGATCTACTCTTTTTCCTTCATCTTATCTTATCACACCATGATCTTATCTAAGATCACTCCTTTCTCTAAACACTTACCTTTCTATCCGATTAGATTAGATATGATGTCATCATGACATCACAGGTCTAGGTACCTCACCTCATACGCCTTACTTTCATCTCCTTACTCTAGACCTACTTTCACTCACTCACCCTTCCATTCCTTCATATATATACCACACTTTAGCCAGCATGTACACTGCCCTGCTCCACAGTTACATCATACCCTACGCCCTTACCCTCTACCCAGCTGGCTTAGAACTTTTGTATCTCCTATTGTACTACTAGTATAAATATACTGGAACACTTGGGGATACTTCCCTAAGTTGTTCCACCTGTTTACATTCCTACTCTTGCCCAAGTCGGATCCAGCTCCACTTGTGAATGTAACGTCACAGCAAGCGTCGCCTCATCTATTCCCCGAATATCTGAGCAACTTCGAGAGATCACCCATACGCTCCCCAATACATCTTACCCGTTTACCCCTACGCTGATAAGATATCTTGTCTCGCTCCTTATATAGATAAGATCTCATTCAGCGTCCTCACTTCAGTCATACGAAGAGAGTAGTCGCTTCACAAACGGGCTTCTTTACCAAGAAGGAAACCAGTTATACATTCTGGCCAAAAACTGAAATAACAAAGATTTAAGAATCAAGACCCTTAAATTATGTTATGACCCATCTATGGCAGGTCATCCCAGAAATGAAAAGACTGTTGACTTAGTCTTACATCACTATTGGTGGCCTGGCGTCACAACTCAGATCAAAGACTATGTATCTCGTTGCGATCGATGCGCATGAATGAAGCCTTCCAACCAGCCCAGCTCTGGTTTATTGCAGCCTTTAGAAGTCCCTAGTAGACCATGGCAGGACATATCTGTCGATTTTGTCACCGATCTGCCAGAAAGTAATGGATTGGACAGCATTCTCATAGCTGTAGATCGCTTTTCGAAGGAAGTGGTGCTCATCCCTTGTCGCAAGATGATGTCCACCATTGAGACAGCAAGTCTCTACCTCCATCACATTTTCACGCACCATGGAATTCCCCTATCTATAGTGTCCAACTGAGGACCACAATTCGCTTCGCAAGTCATGGCAGAGCTATGCAAGAAGCTTAATATAAAGCAACATTTATCTACTGCACATTGTTACGTTTTGTCCCTTTTTCTCCATTACGCTGACATTCCATGAACTACGCCCCGTACGTATCTTTTTGTAGCCTATCTTTTTCTTTGTTCCTGCGCTACCGGGAACCTCCGTACGCCGCTCCTGAGAGACTCCCTCATAGTTCTCTCCTTCTCTTTCTAATTCGTGTTACCCACGAACTCTCTTTTTACCATTTCTACTTCTCACAGATATAGTTATCGGCGAATCTCTCTATCTGTCTTATGATTGCTCCAAGGGGCTTAGGCCTTCTATGTGTCAACAACCTCTATGTAGTTCGATTACTGTTTAGCCAACTGCCTCCATGTAGTCTACACTACGGTTAGTTGTCTTACTTCTGTCTCGCTACGGTTAGTTGCCTAGTATAGTCCTTAGCTTAGTTCTACCTACGGATTGTCGCCTAGTTAGCACTAGCAATCAACCCACTCTCGCTCCTCAGTCTTCGTTCTACTATTAAGTGAATGCTTCACGTTACGGCTCACCCGCCTTCGTGTGTCTTACCCTAAGACCTCCAACCCGCTAGTCAAGCTAGACAGTGGTTTACCCTTAGACCCATCAATACCCTTGACGGTATCTTCGACCCAGCACCCCCACGGCTGGAATTACGTCGTCGTCAATACGAACGACTAGACCCCCGACCCTACTAGGCATTAGTAGGTCTACGCGCGACCACACCCACGGCCACGCGTAACACACATCATCCACAGACAGATGGTCAAATGAAAAGGATGATCAGGGACGTGCAGCAGTACCTAAGAATATTTTGTGCAGAGCACCAAGGCAAATGGACACAATGGTTACCCATTGCACAGTTTAGCTATAACTCTAAGAGGCAAGCCTCCACCAAGAAATCTCCATTCAAAGTTACTCGTTCCTACACACTGCGCATGGAAATAGAACCCATTGCATCATCCTCTAAGGCACCGGCTGCCAATGAATTCCTATCCATTCTACACGATGTGACAGAGCAAACTAAATTAAATCTAGAACAAGCTCAGCTGCGCATGAAAACACAAGCTGATAAACATAGAAAGGAGACTCCTCCCTATAATGCTGGAGACAAAGTATGGTTATCCACAGATAACTTAAAGTTGCCGTGTGCAAGTCACAAGTTAACAGAGTGATGGTTAGGACCATATGATATCATCACACTAGTTGGGGATAACGCAGTCATCCTTCGATTACCATCCTCTATGCAAATCCATCTAGCTGTTAATGTATCACGGGTTAAGCCTTATAAAGAAAGGCTTCAGGGACAACCTGTCATTGCTCCCAGCCCTATACAGGTAAGTGAGGACTGAGATAACTTATACAAAGTGGAAAGGATCATCGCTAGTAGATTCAAAGGTCGTTGCCTTGAATACCTGGTCCATTGGCTAGGCTATGATGAGACAGATCGAACTTGGGAACTGGAAGATCATCTTCTACCAGGTGTGCTTGATGCCATCAGCAATTTCCACAGGAAGTATCCTTCTGCACCTTGAAGGTTGTGGATGTCTCATTCGGCATTTATATAATACTTTTATGAATGTGAAGATCTCACCCTTCCTTCAACACACCCTTTTGATCGCCTAGAAGTCGATCCTTAGCAGGGGGGTAGTGTTACAGCTATGTATTTTCACCCTTTGTGCATATGGACACTTCCTTTATCTTATCAAGGGAAAACCTAACTTAGACACTGTGCCAGACACAGGGGATCTATGGGCCCTTCTAGATCAGTGGGCTTCACCTTTAGTTCTTCACTTTTCGCCCCACTGATCACAACATATATTTAATACATCATGATCATCACAGACCTCATATCAGTCACCCCATCACTGTGATGTGATCCCTTACATTATCTTTAATTACTGTTGACATCTTCCATTCTACCCACCCGCAGCAGATCAATGGCTGGTAACCACATGTATATATATTAATCTCCATTACAGGCTGACTCCTCATGTCAATCATGTTGGGCCTAGGGGATGGACTTATGTATGTAGATACATATCTCGATTGGTACACAACATGTATCTATACATGGAATAGTATATAAAGCAAGACTGGATGGAGCTCAGTCTCCAGTCTAGTTCTCCTGATTCTCTTCTACAAGTAGTACCTAAGAAACACTCCTCTCGATGCCTAGAATTCAAGTGGTTGTCTGCAAGGACTTGTAGATGCAACAGATGCTATCTCTACCACAAAGCAAGAGACCTCCAATGGGTGTAAGTATTGGTATCTATGATTTGATCATGTAGTGCTAATAAAGCTGACAGATGCTATCGATGATGCTCATTTGCCACACGACTTAAAGGCTATAATGGCCAGCACCCATCGATACTTCAAAGACTATGCGTCTGCCCGCGTCCAACGGGAGTATGGCTTGCAACTTCCTCTTGACAAAGACCCTGAGGACAAAATCCAGCACAAACAAGCCATGGTTGGCCAGCTCACAACCAACCTACACTATCTCATGGGAGTTATCATGGTATGTTATCTCCCAGTGTTCTAGTCATCAGTCATCACACATTATGGATCACATGATTTGTGCTGCAGGTCAATACCCCCAATGGTCCACGCACTGAGGAAAGACTGTTTGTGAGGGAGTTGTTACATGATCTAGTGGTCAATGTGATTTTCGTGCACCACCCTCACCTCCAGCAATATATTCAAGACAACCTCGACAGTGCATTTATACTGGCAGGAACTTCGATGTTTCTATCACTCAAAGATCATAAGGAAGGCTTCTATGTGCCTATCCCAGACTCTTCAGGTAATTGGCGGGATCATTCTGTCGACATGTTGAAAGCCATCAAGCAGATGCGATCCGAGCAAACAGGGAATGAGTCCCTCACACAGATGCAGCAGCAGTTGATAAACAAAGGTAGAGCCTGTTGCGACTACAATTGTTGTAGGCAATCACCAACTATCTAGATGTTGAGTGGACTCTTTAAAGATGCTTTGTAGGCAGTAGAATAGGAGAACTAGACTGGAGACTGAGCTCCGTCCAGTCTCGCTTTATATATTATTCTATGTGTAGATACATGTTGTGTACCAATCTAGATATGTATCTACATAAGTCCATCCCCTAGGCCTAACATGATTGACATGAGGAGTCGGCCTGTAATGGAGATTAATATATACATGAGGTTACCAGCTGTTGATCTGCTGTGGGTGGGTAGAATGGAAGATGTCAACAGTAATTAAAGATAAGGGATCACATCATAGTGATGGGGTGACTGATGTGAGGTCTGTGATGATCACGATGTATTAAATACGTGTTGTGATCAGTGGAGCGAAAGGTGAAGAGCTAAAGATGAAGCCCACTGATCTGGAAGGACCTATAGATTCTCTGTGTCTGGCACAGTGTCTAGGTCGGGTTTTCCCTTGATAAGATAAAGAAAGCATCTGTATGCACAAAGTAAAGATGAAAAATATATAGCTGTAACACTACCCCCCATTTAAGGATCGACTTCCAGGTGATCAAAAGGGTGTGTCGATGGAAGAGTGAGATTTTTGCGTTCATGAAAGCATTGTATAAATGCCAAATGAGACATCCGCAACCTTCAAGGTGCAGAAGGATACTCCCTATGGAAATTGCCAATGGCATCAAGTACACCTGGTAGAAGATGATCTTCTGGTTCCCAAGTTCGATCTGTCTCATCATAGCCTAGCCAATGGACTAGGTATTCAAGGCGACGACCTTTGAATCTACTAGCGATGATCCTTTTTACTTCATATAAATTATCTCAGTCCTCGGTTATCTGAATAGCCGGGAGCAATGACAGGTTGTCCCTGAAGCCTTTCTTTATAAGGCTTAACCTGTGATACGTTAATAGTTGGGTGGATTCGCATAGAGGATGGTAAATGAAGGGTTACTGCATTATCCCCAACTAGTGTGATGATGTCATATGGCCCTAACCATCGCTCTGTTAGCTTGCGACTTGTATGTGGCAACTTTAAATTATTTGTGGATAACCACACTTTGTCTCCAATGTTATAGGGAGGAGTCTCCTTTCTATGTTTATCAGCCCGTGCTTTCATGTGCAGCTAAGCTTGTTCTAGGTTTAATTTAGTTTGCTCCATCACATCATGTAGGGTGGATAGGAATTCATTGGCAGCTGGTGCCTTGGAGGATGATGCAATGGGTTCTATTCCCATGTGTGGAGTATAGGAGCGAGTGACTTCGAATGGAGACTTCTTTGTTGAGGCCTGCCTTTTAGAGTTATAACTGAACTGTGCGATGGGTAACCATTATGCCCATTCGCCTTGGCACTCTGTGCAGAATATTCTTAGATACTGCTGCACGTCCCTGATCATTCTTTCTATCTGACCGTTTGTCTGTGGGTGGTGCACAGTGGATAAATGTTGCTTTATATTAAGCTTTTTACATAGCTCTGCCATGACTTGTGAAGCGAACTGTGGTCCTCAATCAGACACTATAGATAGAGGATTTCTGTTGCGACTACAAGACTTGCAGGCAATCACTATCTTTAGACGTCGAGTGAGGAGAGAACTATCTTAGGTAAACTCGTAGGAGGGGAACAAGAGAACTAGACTGGAGACTGAGCTCCGTCCAGTCTTGCTTTATGTACTATTCTACTTGTAGATACATGTTGTGTACCAATCTAGATACGTATCCACATAAGTCCATCCCCTAGGCCCAACATGATCAACACGAGGAGTTGGCCTGTAACGGAGATTAATAGATACATGAGGTAGCCAGCCGTTGATCTGCTGCGGGTGGGTAGAATGGAAGATGTCAACGGTAATTAAAAATAAGGGATCACATCACAGTGAAGGGGTGACTGTTGTGAGGTCTGTGATGATCACGAAGATTAAATACGTGTGTGTGATCAGTGGGAGTGAAAGTGAAGGATTGAATGTGAAGCCCACTGATCTGGAAGGGCCTGTAGATCCCCTGTGTCTGGCACAGTGTCTATGTCGGGTTTTCCCTTGATAAGATAAGAAAAGGCGTCCGTTAGCGCAAAGTAGGAATCAAAAGTGGAAAAATATATAGCTGTAACAATTTCCATGGTGCTTGAAGATGTGGTGAAGGTAGAGACTTGCTGTCTCAATGGCAGACGTCGTCTTGCGACAAGGGATAAGCACCACTTCCTTCGAGAAACGATCCACAGCTACTAGGATGCTGTCTGACCCGTTGCTTTCTGGCAGATCAGTGACAAAATCTACAGATAGGTCCTGCCAGGGTCCGCTAGGGACTTCTAAGGGTTGCAATAAACCAGAGCTGTGCTGGTTGGAAGATTTCATTCGTGTGCATCAATCGCAACGAGATACATAGTCTTTGATCTGAGTTGTGACGCCAGGCCATCAATAATGACGTAAGACTAATTCAATAGTCTTTTCACTTCCAGAATGACCGGCTATAGGCAAGTCATGATATAATTTAAGGGTTTTTATTCTTAAATCTTCATTATCTCCATTTTTGACCAGAACGTATAACCAGTTTCCTTCTTGGTAGAGAAGTCCATTCGCTTCTTCGCACACCTTGTGTTCTTTACATAGTTTCTATATCTCTATCTCTGTCAAGAGACATGTTTGGTTAAATATGTCTTGATGTAACTGAGCCCCTTCATCATAGATTGCGACTTTGGATGATGTTGTCCTTATCCGCTCCGGGGATATTATAATTATTCCCTTGTTATCATCCTCTATTCCTTGTGCATGGTCCTCTCTTCTAGAGAGAGCGCCTGCTTTTGCGTTGGACATCCCTGGTTTGTATACAAAGATATAGTTAAATCTGGACAAGTACTGTGCCCATCTGGCTTGTCTTCTAGATAGATCTTGGGCTTTCATAAAGTATTGAAGGTTGGCATGATCGTTCCATACTTCGAATGGATGTTCTATCCCTTCTAAATAATGATGCCATTGTTCTAATGCTCTGATGATGCTCAGCATTTCTTTATCTGCAATAGGATAGTTTCTTTCTTCTGGTGACATTGAATGTGAACTGAATGCTACTGAATGCCATTTGTCTTCTTTT
The DNA here is from genome assembly GCA_038094595.1 of Pulveroboletus aff. annulatus. Taxonomy (NCBI): domain Eukaryota; kingdom Fungi; phylum Basidiomycota; class Agaricomycetes; order Boletales; family Boletaceae; genus Pulveroboletus; species Pulveroboletus aff. annulatus. The sequence continues at coordinate 6,010 of JBBPTX010000844.1, read as the reverse complement.
AATATAGATAATACTGCCCCTGTTGCATAATCAGAAGCATCTGTTTCTAAGCAGAATTGACAGTTGATGTCTGGGTAAGCAAGAATAGGAGCTGTGGTGAATCGTTCTTTTAGTTTATCAAAGGTGTTCTGTTGTGACGATTTCCATTTCCAAGGGACATCCTTCTTTAGGAGGTCGTTCAGGGGTCTAGCAACTTGTGCATACCCTTCAATGAAGCGACGATAGTAGTTGGCAAGACCAAGAAAGCTTCGCACCCCTTTTATGTTGGTGGGTGCTGGCCAATCTAAGATGGCATTGACCTTTTTGCAATCCATCTTGATCCCGTCTTGTCCTACAACCATCCCTAAATAGTCGACTTCTTTCTTGAAGAAGTGACACTTTTCTGATTTGGCAAAGAGGTTGTTTTCTTCTAAACGCTTTAATACTTTCTTAACGATTTCTGCATATTCTTGTTCATTGCCTGTTTTAGTGAATATCATAATGTTATCAATATAGACTACCACAACGTCTTCCATGTCTGCAAATAACTCGTTCATCATTGTTTGGAAAGTGGCTAGGGAGTTGCACAATCCGAAGAACATAACCAAGGGTTCAAATATTCCCTTATGTGTGATGAAGGCTGCTTTCCATTCGTCGCCTTCTTTGATGTGTACGTTATTGTATCCCCATCTGAGATCCAATGTTGTGAATAGCTTAGCCCCTTTTAATCAATCTATGAGTTGTGAAATGAGAGGAAGAGGGTAATTGTTTTGCACTGTTTGTGAGTTTAGATAGCGATAATCTTGCACCATGCATTTTTGCCTGTCTTTCTTTGGCACGAAGAAGACTGGTGATGTTTGAGGAGATTTAGAAGACCTGACATACCCTTTTGACGACTGATCTTCTAGCCAGTCTGACACTTCCTTCTGTTCATCTGCACTCAAGGGTATGAGTCTTCCTTTCTTCGGCTGAAAGTTGTCTTTAAGATCTATGGCATAATCCCAAGATTTCCGTGTGGGCATTCTAGTTGATGCCTTTTCTTCGAGTACTTTAAGGTACTCGTGATAGCATTCTGGCACGAGTTCTGCAGTGGACTTCTTTTGATCCATAAGGGTTTTAAGCTTTTTGTTCACTGCTTGTCCTATTCTAATGTTTCGTTCTTGTTTTTCGTTTTGTTCCTTTTCTAATGTTTTTATTGTTTCATATACTTTGTATTGAGCTTCCTGCTCTTCTTTTTCTAACAGCCTGAGGTAGACACTTTTATCTCTAAGTTTCCAACATTCTTTTCCGCAACTTCTTAGTTTGATTTCCCCAGTCTTCCAATTGATGTCTGGGTTATGTTTCTTTAACCAAGAGTAGCCGATCACCATTTGGTTCTTTCCCAAATTGGTTACTTCTGCTTCGACTATCTCTCGATGTCCCTTGTAATCTAGTAGGAGGGAGGCAATGTGTGTGATTTTGCCTGCTTCATTCTGTGTACCATCTACATTATAGATGGTAAGAGGTTGCACGAGTTGTCTGAGTGGTAGTGCATGTTGCATTGCAAATACATTATCTACAAAAATGCAATTTGTGCCTGAATCTAGAAGTGCTGATACTGAAATCAAATCTTGATCAGTATTTTTGGGTTTTAACTTTATTTTCATTTTTAGTTCGTTATCAATTTTTAATGATCTGCAAAAGATTCCTTCTTCTGGGATTTGATCTGCAGGTGAGATTGAAGGATTAGCTTTCTTTGAAGAGGAATTAAGCACCGGTGTGATACCCTGGCCGAGCCTCTGAGAGGACTCCTCTATTGGCAAAGAAGAAGATATAATAGAGAAAGGCACTGCTTCCATATCGTAAACATGTAAACTAGAGAAATGATTGTCCATTGGAAAGTGTACCTGCTTATGCTTACCTTTGCCTAGATTAGATCCAGTTCCTGAATCTAGGCTCTGCCTTTTTCCGACTTCTCATTTTCGGCATCTTCAACGTCCCTGAAGAACGCCCTTGCTTCTTTGAATGACATGCCCCTTATTGCTGCTGTGGGGTCACGTCCTTTTCCTTTCTCAGCTTGTGTGCTGGGTGTATAGATGTATTCAGTGCTTTTTACATCATCCAAAGACGTGCTTCTTACTTGCCTTCTTCAGCAATCCTTTTTATGTCCATTAGACCACCCATAGAGGTCACATTTGATAGATGGTTTCTTGCATTGTTTTGCGAAGTGCCCGGTTTCTCCGCAGTTATAGCAAGACTTTGCTCCCTTCTGAGCTGCTGATATGTCCATCGCATTTGGATCTTTACTTGGCTTGGATCCAAATCTAAATTGTGTTCATCCCCTAATTAAGTCTAAACTTTTGAGATGATGTCCTATGTCTCTAAGCGTTTGCATGGTTTCATTGACAGTTGTCTTTCTTAGGTTATTCTTCCAGACATAGTCTATGATGTATTTTTTCACATTTTGTTTTAGAAGGTATACTCCATGCGGATCTCCTAGTTCCGCCTTTTCGTATTCTGCATACCACTTGATAAGGAAATCGTCAATTGGTTGAGTGTTTCCTTGTTTCATCTCATTTATCTTTTTCGTGGCTCTGTCTTTGACATTACTACCCCTGAAGAGATCTCTTAATTCTATTTTGAGATCTGCCCAACTGTATCCTTGATTTGTGTAGAGTCTTTGTAATCTTAGTTGAGCAAAGGGTCCTGCCCTTGGTCCCTTTAGCCTTGATAAGACAGCTAGTATTGCATCTCCGCTTTGTGTTACGATTCACTCGCAGGACGAACACTTTTTCTTCTCTTACGATAATGGACTAACACTCTTCATTTCTCACGCTTAAACCTCATTCCTTCCATGTCGTTCTATGACATTCCATACATCTCGTAAGCGTGCTTATCCTCCACTGTGCAGGTACTCTTTTTCTTCTGCTCTTCTCATGCTGTATGCACCAGCCCTTAATGGTTCCTTCTCATGCATAGTTTTGCCATTGGCTCTCTATTTCTAATGCCGTTTCCTATGCCAGCCCCTTAACCATTGTGACACATAACTGTCATGCTTTTCTCTTACTATATAAACCCTTCAACAGGGCCTTTCATCTCTTTTCCCTAGCTTAGTTCTACCTACGGCTTGTCACCTAGTAGTACTAGCAATTCATCGCCATTACTCCTTGCGCCTTCATCCTACCATTAAGTGGACGCTTCACACTTGGCCCTCCTGCCTTCGTGTGTCTCTAACTCTGAAATCCTCGAACCGTTAGTCAAGCTAGACTGCAGCTACCTTTGACCTGTCACTCCTCGACGGTACCTTCGACCCAGCATCCCCATCGGCTGGTCTCTACGTTGTCATATATACGAACGACCGACCCCTTTGACCCTACTAGGCATTAGTAGGTCTACGCGCGACCATATCCACAGCCACATGTAACACTTTGTGGTGCAATGGCGTGTTGATTGATCTGTATCCATGCTTGTATCTTTGCCTACCATTCATTGAATTTGGCAAATGATCCATCAAAGTCTCCTGGATCTGCAAAAACTTCTACTTTTCTTGAGGATGCTCCTCCTCTGGGGGTGACTGCTGGTGTTGGCTGGGTTGGTGGTACCGGCGGTTGTTGTGGTAATATTGCTTGTATCATTTGTTCGATGTGGGTAATCGCATTGTTTAGCCTGGTTATTTTGTTTGTGAGATGTTCATATCTCTGATCTTGTGTTTGGGTGAACTTGTTACGATCCGTTGTGCCAGGCACGTCTTTTCCTTTTCTTTCCCTTCTCCGGTGCGTACGCTCACTCTTCCGCTCTTCTCCAGTTGCCCGCGCCAACCCTTTGCCTTTATCCCTCAGCTCTCTGAGGCGTCTCACACGTACGTCATTGTATTTACATGTTCCTTGTGCACTTATCTCCCTCATGCTGCCTTATCGCACATGTGTTTCACCTTCCCTCGCCACATGCACTGGCACATTGTGTTTCACTCTCACGCGTAGGTTCTATCACATTCCATCACCTTCTTTCACATTCTATCGCCACTTCCTATGCCGGCCCTTAACCCATACCCTTGACCCTGTGACGTTACTGTCACAAGTCACCTCTCACTATATATACCAGTCGATCTGGCCTTATACTTTCCCTTAACCTAGAGCTCCCTGTGGTATTCCGCCTACTTGTAGTGTTCCTCTGCGAATACACCTCTTGGTTACTCCTTTGATTCCCCCACCTCTACAAGTCCCGTTCGACTCTTGAGTGAACCTTGACGCTTAGATATCGTCACCTTCACATACTCTTGACACCTCGCAACTTTAGGTTGCATCACTGCCGTTGGTATCCCCGACAGTTGACCTCCAAGTCCCACCCAGGCAGATATAGCAGGGCTGCGCTCGACCCTACCCGGGCCAAGCGTAACAAAAGCTCTAGGTTACTTCTCGCTGTGTACTCTCACATACTGCACTCCACCCATATGCTCACCTAGACTCCCCTTTGACCCTCTAGTGCAATCCTGCGCCGATAATCCTTGACCCCGGAGGACTACTTATCCTCCCAATCCCTCCTCACCCCGCCGCCACACTCAATCCTGAGACTTGTGAACACCCTCTACAGGATAGTAACCTGTTGCTTGGATATTGCGAACCACTCCCCGCCTTCGATCCTGAGACTCGAGAATGCCTCTCTACGAGGGTAGTACCTTGTTGCTTGGATACCGTGCCCACTGGCTTCACCAGCCATGAACCCCTCCCACTTCTCCCCCACTGGCTTGTCCAGCGCCGAACGAACCCGCCACGCTCTTTTGCATGCCTCCAAAATGACCCACCCAGGCCAATTGTCCATCCCCTTACAATGGACCATCCGCGCCCCCTCTCACGGATCCACCTCGGACTTAGACCCCGCTGACGCGGACCCAACTCCAGGATTCTGGGAAGACGACCAAGATGAACAGCCACTCGATCTCCAAGAAGAGGAAGCAACTCACGACCTCGCCCATGACTTCTCAGCGCAGTTGCGCCTCCCGCCTCCCTGGGACTCCCCGTCCCCGACACCCCGCCGCTGCCCACGCATCCCCCACTTCCGACCATCACATTGGGAGAAGTACTTCCCCCGTTCCCTCGACCCCCGTCCCCCGCAGACGCACCGGAGGAACTCCTCCTGAACCCTCCTGAACCCTTCTCCGGCCACCGCCGCCAATCTGTCAGGCAGTGGCTTGACAATGTCACCTTTTACCTCCATGCAAACATGGAACTCTATGACACCGCCCCCAAGAGGATTGTGTTGCATCTACAAGTCTTTGCAGGCAACCACTTGAATACTAGGCGTCAAGAGGGAGGTTTCTTAAATACTACTTGTAGGAGGGAATCAAAAGAACTAGACTGGAGACTGTGCTCCGTCCAGTCTCGCTTTATATACTATTCTACATGTAGATACATGTTGTGTACCAATCTAGATATGTATCTACATAAGCCCATCCCCTAGGCCCAACATGATCGACATGAGGAGTTGGCCTGTAATGGAGATTAATATATACATGAGGTATCTAGCCGTTGATCTGCTGCGGGTGGGTGGAATGGAAGGTGTCAACAGTAATTAATGATAAGGGATCACATCACAGTGATGGGGTGACTGATGTGAGGTCTGTGATGATCACGATGTATTAAATATGTGCTGTGATCAGTGGGGTGAAAGGTGAAGAGCTGAAGGTGAAGTCCACTGATCTAGAAGGGCCCATAGATCCTCTGTGTCTAGCACAGTGTCTAAGTCGGGTTTTCCCTTGATAAGATAGAGAAAGTGTCCTTATGTGCAAATGTAAAGATGAAAAATATATAGCTGTAACACTACCCCCCATCTAAGGATCGACTTCCACATGATCAAAAGGGTGTGTTGATGGAAGAGTGAGATCTTTGCGTTCATAAAAGCACCGTATGAATGCCGAATGAGACATCTGCAACCTTCGAGGTGCAGAAGGATACTCCCTATGGAAATCGCCGATGGCATCAAGCGCACCCGGTAGAAGATGATCTTCCGGTTCCCAAGTTCGATCTGTCTCATCATAGCCTAGCCAATGGACCAG
>JBBPTX010000843.1:0-15376 GCA_038094595.1 Pulveroboletus aff. annulatus | reverse complement strand
AGATAAAGTCCTGTATTGTCCTGCCAAGAGTAGTGGAGGAAAGATTGGCCTGGAGCCAAATACAAAGGCGGTGATGTGGTTGATCTGCATTGCAGTTTTGAACCATGTATAGATAGGGGAGCCATCCGAAGAGTAAACACTAATGGGGACCCAAAGGCGGTCGTCAATCATAAGCGTATGGAAATGAACGTAATGCTCATCAGTAAAGCACTCCTCTCGGAGGCAGTTGACATGTCTGTGAGTAGAGATGTCTGACAGCATCTGGGTATCCCAACCAGAATGGGTGATTAGGGAGTCCGAGCTGGGTGCATGGATGAGTTGTGGGTAGTAAATGCCTAAGAACGAGGGCAGTCCGGGAGAAGGTTCCCGATCAGGCGAAGGGATAAATGATGGCGAGGACTGGATCCTGCCCAAGACGGAGGAGATGTGGGAGTAGGGAATATCGCCAACAAGAGTGGCGAAGTTGACAGGCTGTGGGGCAGCAGGGCAAGTAGGAGAGACCCTTTCAGGGTCGGTAGAGGGAAGACAGATGGTACTAGGGTTGGTGGAGGATGCAGCAGCAAGGGTGTTGACATTGGTGAACTCGATGGCCATTAGGAGGAGGTGGAGCAGGTTTATCTGTGGCATGGTGGGTGAGCAGATGAGAGAGAGAAAGTGTGGGGGTGTCGTCTTTTATAATCGTTGAGCAACTCCGACGAATGTTTCAGATTCCACTCAGGTTCCCACAATTCTTCTTTGGTGGAGTACCCTTTCTGTTACGATTCGCTCGCAGGACGAACGCTTTTTCCTTTCTATCAATATCGGGCTAATACTTTTTGTTTCTCACGCTTTACCTCGTTTCTTCTATGTCGATTCTACGACATTCCACTCATCTTGTAAGCGTGCTTATTCCTCCACCGCGCAGGTACTCTTTACATTCCACTCTTCTCATGCCGTATGCACCAGCCCTTAACATTTCCTTCCCATACGTGGTTTTGCCATTGGCTTTCCATTTCTAACACCGCTTCCCACGTCGGCCCTTAACCACTGTGACACATAACTGTCACGCCTTCACTTTACTATATAAACCCTTCAACAGGGTCATCTCCTTTTCTCCTTAGCTTAGTTCTACCTATGGCTTGTCGCCTAGTTAGTGCTAGCAATCTATCATTCTTACTCCTCAGTCTTCGTTCTACTATTAAGTGAATGCTTCGCACTCGGCCCCACCGCCCTTGTGTGTCTTTACCCTTGAACCCTTGACCCGCTTGTCAAGCTAGACAGCGGTTTACCCCTACGACCTGTCAACACCCTTGATGGTACTATCGACCCAGCATCCTCACGGCTGGTACTACGTCGTCGTCGACATGAACGACCGAACCCCTTGACCCTACTAGGCGTTAGTAGGTCTATGCGCGACCATACCCACGGCCACATGTAACAAGTCCAAGCTAGGTGCATGGACAAGCCGAGGGCGATGGACACCTAGGAATGAGGGAGATCCGGGAGAAGGTTCCTGATAGGGCAGAGGAGTAAACAATGGCGAGGACTGGATCCTGCCAGAGATGGGGGAGACGTGGGACTGGGGAACATCGCTAACAAGAGTGGCGAAGTTGACAGGTTGTGGGGCGGTGGGGCGAGTAGGAGAGACCCTCTCAGGGTCGGTAGAGGGGAGACAGACGGTGTTGGGGTTGGTGGATGGTGCAGCGGCAGGGGTGTCGACATTGGTGAACTCGATGGCCATGAGGAGAAGATGGAGAGGGTTTATTTGCAGCGTGGTGGGCGAGTGGATGAGAGAGCGAAGGCGCGAGGGTGTCATCTTTTATAATCTTCTAGTAACTCCAACGAGTGTTTCAGGTTCCACTCTGGTTCCCAGGATTCTTCTTCAGTGGAATATCCTTTCCATCGGATCAGGTACTGACGGGCCAACGGCATACCTCGATGCCGTATGATTCGTTCTATTTCGTATTCCTCTTGTCCTTCAACAAGATCCGGAGGCGGTGTAGGGAAGTTCGGGCCATGTACGTCATTTTCGCAATAGGGTGATAACAGAGAAGCGTGAAACATGTTGTGAATTTTCCACATTCGTGGGAGTCGGAGGCGATAGGAGACGGGGGAGATGACGTCAGAGATAATGAAGAGGCCTTCGCGTTTGGTGGCGAACTTCGGATCTTGGACGGACCTTTTAAGGTTCCTGGCCTCCAGCCAAACTCGTTGTCCTTTCTTGAATGGTATGAATTTCGACTTAGACCTGGATGCCATGACTTGTCACGCAAGTTCATGGGATGCGAGGGCTTCATCTCGCAGAGTGGTTAGCTCTTTGAAGCAGGCTTCGACAGCTGGGATGTTGGTGTCGGCGATCACCGAGGGAAGGGCACGGGGTTCATATCCCATCATGAGGTAAAACGGGGATTTGCTGGTGACGGAGTGCAGGCGGTGGTTGTGGGTGAATTCGGCATGGGAGATGTGATCGGACCAAGTAGAGGGGTGGTCTCCGCAGTAAATGTGGAGATACGTTTCAACTTCTTGGTTGACGTGTTCGGTTTCTCTGTCAGTTTGTGGGTGGTATGCTGTGGAGAGGGATAGATCATAGTTAAGAAGGCGGCCGAGTTCCTTGGCAAAGGCAGAGGCGAATTGCGGGCCACAATCAGAGATGACTTTCTCATAAAGGCTGAAGCGGAGATAAACTTTGTGGAAAAAGAGTGCTGCGATGCCTTCAGCAGTGATTGTCTTCTTCGTGGGGCAAAGAATTACCCCCTTAGTAAGGCCGTGGTCCACCACGACCAATAATGAGTCAAATCCCCTAGAGAGTGGGAGATCAGTGATGAGATCACAGGAGATTTGCTAGAACGGGCGAGAACAGATGGAAGGGATAGGGACGAGGGGGGGAATCATGGGATGAGTGTTCGCCATGTTGCACTGGCACACGGCACAGCCATCAACGTAGGAGCGGACAAAAGAAGCAAGGTCTGGCCACCAGAACTCAGAGGTGACGAGTTGTCGGGTCTTAAGGTAGTCAGGGTGGCCAGCAGAGTTATGATCGTGGGAACGCTGAACAACAGCGCGGCGAAGGTCATGGTCGGGAGGGACGTAGACGCGTCCTTGGTATTGGAGGACAGCATCTGAGTGTTGCCAATCGGCGAGGCAAGAATGAAAGGCGGGGGGAAGCGAACCATTAATCTCCTGGAGTTTATGGAGAATGAGATTGTCAGAGGCGGAGGCGGAGGCGATGTGGTTCGAGAGGGCGGAGTCAATGAGGCGAACAAAGAGGGCATCAGGGAGAAGGGTGACGCCGATATTATCAGAGTCAGCGTAAGGGAGGAGGTCCGGATAACGAGAGAGAGCATCTGGTCTGGTGAGTTGGGTGCCGGGGACATGGGTGATTGAGTAGTCGTAATCAGTGAGGTCAAGAAGCCAGCGGGCTTGTCGTCAGTTGAGGTCTTGGGGGCAGCAGAAGTACGTGAGGTTCTTGTGATCGGAGAAGACTGTGATGGGGAAGGGAGAGTCGTGGAGGTATTGCCTCCAGGCTTTGAAACTGCATATAATGGCCAAGAGCTCCCAGTCGTGGATATCATAGTTGCGCTCTGAAGAAGAGAACAATTGGGATAAGTAAGAACAGGGGTGCCAATCCCTGTTCGCATCGGTTTGTAATAGAATACCCCCTGATGCATATTTCGAAGCGTCGGTGGCCATGGCAAAAGGGCGGGAGATATCGGGCATGAATAGGATGGGCTTACGAAGGAACAACTCTTTGAGTTGCTCAAAGGCGGCTTGCTGGGCGGAGGCCCAGGTCCAAGGCATCGTTTTCTTGGTGAGGTCAATGAGTGGGCGAGCGATAGTTGAGTAACCGGGGATAAAACGTTTATAAAAATTAGCAAAACCGAGGAAGGAATGGACATCTTTGACTTTCTGAGGGGTGGGCCATTTAGCGATCCCATCAAGCTTGATGGGATCCATGGCAAGTTGTCCTTCCTTAACTATCATCCTGAGGTACTCGACTTCGGGGACAGCGAACTGACATTTCTCCAGTTTGAGATGGAGGTCGAGCTCCGTCATCCGTTGGAGGACACGGCACGTGCGTTCGGTGTGGGTGGCATCATCTGGAGAGAAGATGAGGAGGTCATCCATGTAGATTACCAACCATCCCTCAGCGATCATGTTGCGGAAGGAGTCATTCATGAAGCATTGGAAGGTTGCTGGGGAGTTAGTCATGCTGAAGAACATAACCATGGGTTCGAAGAGCCCTTTATGGGTGAGAAAGGCACCCTTCCATTGATGCCTGTCTTTGATACGTACGTTATTATATCCCCAGCATACATCGAACTTGGTGAATACTCGGGCACCCTTGAGTTTGTCAAGGAGGTCGGAGATTAATGGTAATGGGTAGGCGTCACGAACGGTATGTTCATTAAGGTATCGATAGTCTTGGCAGGGGCGGAGTTTGCCGTCTTTCTTTTTGACAAAGAAGAAGGGTGAAGCTTGAGGGGAATTTGAAGGGCGAATCTTGCCAGCGGCTAAGTTTTTGTCGAGGAAGTCTTCCATGGCTTTCTTTTCGTCTGGAGTAAGTGGGTAGAGTTTGCTGATCTTTGGGGTAAACGAATCCTTGACGTTAATCTCGTGGTCATAAGGTCTGGAGGGGGGAAGAGAATTGGCAGATTCTTTGGCAAAGACTGGGGCGAAGTCCTTGTATGCATCAGGAAGTGTGACTTTTGGTTTAGCTTTCTCAGTGGCTGCCACAAGTTCCGTGGTGGTGGTGAGCTTTGCGACAAGCTTCAGGTGTGTCTGGTGATATCGGAACCCCGCTTTGAGAATCCGTTGGCAAGAGTTGACGTGGAGTGCATGTTGGACATAAAGATTTCCATCCGGCATATCAAGGAACGTGGAGAGAGTGTGGTCGGGAATAGTTTTGACCATGACATGGCGAGGTGGTTTCGCAGGGGGTGCTCGAGGTTGGGCATTGTCATGTCGCTTGAGATCGGTGATGTGGACATGATAGAGAGAGGCTGACTCATCTACTGTTTCAGGGATATTGATCGTCTGCAATGACCAGTCAATGGAGGGATTCGTGAGTCGTAACCAGGGCGTTCTGAGAATCACGTTCTCAGACCCGCAGTGCATGATGTGGAAGCGTATATGCTGGGCAATCCTGTCGATGTTTGTAAAGAGAGAGGCGGTGTAGCAGATGGCCCCTTTGGCGTTAGGGGTTTGATCGACATTGTTGACAGGGATGGGCGTTGGGAGTTTTTCAAGGGGAAGGCAATGTTTTCGGGCAAAGTCCCAGTCAAGGCAATTAATGTCTGCGCCACTATCGATGAGGGCACGGGTGTCAACGGTTTTCAAAGTGTGCGAGGGATCAATAAGTTGTAGAGGAATATGCATTGATTTTTTGGACGTTGATACAAGTACAGGCGCACATGTAATAGAGGGAACTACCGACGTCGAGGCGGCATTCCTTTTCAAAAATCCAGTGAGGTAAAGGCAACGCGAGACACCTTTGGTTCTTCATCGTCATCTTCATCGTCAATTTCTTGTAGCTAAGGGACTTCTTCTTCCTCGACTTCTACTTCTATGACCTTCCGAATGGTCTTCTTCTGCCTCGGGGTGTTTGAAGTAAAAGTGGGGCAGTTGGTAGCCCGGTGTCCTTTCTGATGACAACGGAAGCACCTGCCTTCTTTGCGACATTGTTCTCGTTCAGCAGGTGTGAGCCGTTGGAGATGAATGGCGTCGACATCCATAGCGTTGGGGTCTTTGGTGGGGGCTGGGGCAGTGTACTGATGATAGGTGTGGTGGGTAGGGGTTTTATGGCGGGTGGCAATTTCTCAGGCACGTTCCATGTGGGTTTGGAAGGTGACGGCCTTCTTCAACCAGTTGTCTATGGTAGTGGGGACCATTTCCATAGCAAGGATACGGCGCATGAGGGCATCGGGGATAGTGGCTGAGTAGTAGCCGATCAAGACGTTGTCGTCGGTGATGCCGGCAATGGCGCAGTGGTTCTGGAACTGAGCGTTGTACTCAGTAAGCGAGGGAGAGTATCCTCCGTTCTTGGTGGTAGTCATGTGAGTGGTGGTGAGCCAGGCAATCGTGTTGCCAGTGGTGTCATAGTGTTTGAACGCCAAGATGAAGGCGTCACGAAAGTCGGACCAAGAGCCCATCGAGATTGAGCCATCGGCTGCAATTTTCGAGGATCGGAAGGTGTTGGCCCACATGAGTGTGGGTCCTCGAGTCATATAGAAAAGCGCAAAAGCGATGCGCTTCGGGTCGGAGGTGTATACCTCAGCGTTGACGTTGAGGTAGAAGGCGACTGAGTCAAACCATTGTTTGGCTGTTCTGTAATCACCATCATATTTGTCTGGGGTGCCGATGCATAGTTCAAAGGGTTTGGTAGTCATAGTGGGCGACGGAGGACGAGGGATTGGAGGAAAGATGTGGCCGGTTTGGTGTCTGGGTGTCAGTGATGGGGGAGTCTGAGGGCGGGGTATCTGTACTGAGGCAGAAAAACTATGGGCAAGGTCGCGGGTAGCGAGTTCTTCGTCCAAGTCTAGTAAAGGCTCATCGGGGTCTTCGTCCCAATATGCTTGGTTAGGATCGTCGGGGATATCAGAGGAGTCAGAGTGCGAAGTACGCAGAGGTTCTCAGGGATTCCAATGCGGATCAGTGGTTCGAGTGTTTCAATGGGAAGCTATGGTGGGCGGCGTACGTGGTAGTACCTGAACAAGGAGGTAGCTTAGTTCATTTGTTATGCGTGGCCGTGGGTACGGTCGCACGTAGACCTACTAACGCCTAGTAGGGTCAAGGTTTCAGTCGTTTGTGTTGACGACGACATAGGGCCAGCCGTAGGGATGCTGGGTCGAGGGTACCGCCAAGGGTGTTTGACGGGTCAAAGGGTAAACCGCTGTCTAGCTTAACAAGCGGGTCGTGGATTCAAGGTAAAGACACACGAGGGCAGTGGAGCCGAGTGCGAAGCGTTCACTTAATAGTAGAACGAAGACTGAGGAGTAAGGATGATAGATTGCTAGTGCTAACTAGGCGACAAGCCATAGGTAGAACTAAGCTAAGGAGAAAAGGAATTGTCCCTGTTGGAGGGTTTATATAGTGAAGTAAAAACGTGACAGTTACATGTCACAGTCATTAAGGGCTGGCGTGGGAAGCGGCGTTAGAAATGGACAGCCAATGACATAATCACGCATGAGAAAGAAACGTTAAGGGCCGGCGCATATGGCATGAGAAGATCAGAAGATAAAGAGTACCTGCACGGTGGGGGAATAAGCACGCTTACGAGACGAGTGGAATGTCGTAGAACGACAGGGAAGGAATGGGTTTAAGCGTGAGAAATGGAAAGTGTTAGTCCAATATTGATAAAAGAGAAAAAGCGTTCATCCTGCGAGTGAATTGTAACAGTCTTCCAGTTTGTCCCAAGTGTAGTTGCTTCCAGGCGTATAGACTAGTTGAAGTCTTAACTCCTTTTAGTCTAGAGAGTACTGCTAAGATCGCTTCTTCACTTTTAGGGGGTATAGCATGTCGATTTATTAAGATCCATGATTGAATCTTGGTCCACCATTTGTCGAATTTAGCGAAGGACCCATCATACTCTCCTGGATCCACGAAGACTTCTACTTTCTGTTACGCGTGGCCATGGGTAAGGTCGCGCGTAGGCCTACTAACGCCTAGTAGGGTCAAGGAGTTTGGTCGTTCGTGTCGACGACAACGCTGGGACCAGCTGTAGGGTTGCTGGGTCAAAAGTACCGTCAAGGGTGATGACGGGTCAGAGGTAAACCGCTGCCTAGCTTGACAGACAGGTCAAAGGTTCAAGGTAAAGACACACGAGGGTAGTGGGCTGAGTGTGAAGCGTTCACTTAATAGTAGAATGAAGACTGAGGAGTAAAGGCTAGTGGATTGCTAGTGCTAACTAGGCAACAAGCCGTAGGTAGAACTAAGCTAAGAAGAAAAGGAGACGACCCTGTTGAAGAGTTTATATAGTAAAGTAAAGGTGTGACAGTTACGTGTCACGGTAATTAAGGGCTGGCGTGGGAAGCGGCGTTAGAAATAGGAAGCCAATGGCAAAACCACGCATGAGAAAGAAACGTTTAAGGGCCGGTGCATGCGGCATGAGAAGATCAGAAGATAAAGAATACCTGCACAGTGGAGGAATAAGCATGCTTATGCGATGAGTGGAATGTCATAGAGCGACATGGAAGGAATGGGTTTAAGCATGAGAAATGGAAAGTATTAGTCCGATATTGATAAAAGAGAAAAAGTGTTCATCCTGCGAGCGAATCGTAACACTTTCCTAGAGGATGCCCTGGCTACTGGGATGATTGCCAGTGTAGGTGGTCTTGTTGGTATGGGTAGTGCTTGTGGAGTAAGGTTTGCTATCATTGTCTCGATTCTTAGCACTGCATTGTTTAATCTTGTTATCTCATTTGTGAGATGTTCATATCTTTGGTCTTGTGTTTGTGCAAACTGTGCGATAGCATCTAGATTATTTGTGTTTGGGTCGGAGAAACTGGTATGGAGATCATCTGCGGTTATGGGAATGAAAGAAGGCATTGTAATTGGTGACTAGTATTTGTAGTTCTTCCTCTGTTGTACTCTTAACTGAATCCTGCTATACCTGTCGTTTCTTCAGATGGTTTGTGGGTATTCGCGATGCTGTCTCTTCATGCGATGTGGTTCTTTGTCTCCTGATTCTTCTGAAGTTTCTCTATATCGCCTTCTAGCGATGCTTATCTCTCTCTCTGCCTGTGTTGCGCCTAGGGTTGTGTTTAGGCGAACATTACGTTGTATGGCTGGCCACGTGAAAGGATCTGGCCTGATGACATCAGGAATAGGGGTGGTGGGGTATCTAAGCGAGGCAAGGTCCGTTGCCGGGCTTAGGGTGTGATAAGAAGGTGTGGGGTTCCAATAATAGGTGTCCCCGGTGAATCTTAGATTGGTGGTGATAACATCGACTTCTGTGCCATTACCAAAGCTCTCAGGTCGAAGATCCTGCTCTAGAATCCTCCAAAATTCTTCTTCGGTGACTGCTGGCTCTGGCCAGTCATTGGGATCTTCCTCACTCTCTGTGCTCACTCTGTTTAGTGAGTTCTCCCTAGACTCCTCTTTAACTACGGGTTCTGCTACTGCTATGGGTGGTGCGTCTACTGGTTCCCAGGGGTTCTGCTGATTAACCCAAGGGGTATAGGCTGCAAAGGGGAGAAGAGATCGGTGAAAAGAGATAGGCACTAGATAGCTTTGTCTTTAGCGTATCCTAGTAGCCTCGAAGAACGCGCTCACTTGCTGGAGTCGATGGGTAGCAAAGTGGAAGACTAGACACGTTCGCTGTCTTGTGATAGTGAAAGGGTGAAAGGTTATAGATAGTCTAGTTCTAGTGTTGCGACTACAAGTTCTTTGCAGGCAATCACTATCCTAAATGTCGAGCGGGAAGAATACTTTCTTAGGGGTACTTGGTAGGCAGAGGACAAGAGAACTAGACTGGAGACTGAGCTCCATTTAGTCTCGCTTTATATACTATTCTATGTGTAGATACATGTTATGTACCAATCTAGATACGTATCTACATAAGTCCATCCCCTAGGCCCAACATGATCGACATGAGGAGTCGGCCTGTAATGGAGATTAATAAGTATATAAGGTTACCAGCCATTGATCTGCTGCAGGTGGTAGAATGGAAGATGTCAACGGTAATTAAAGATAAGGGATCACATCACAGTGATGGGGTGACTGATGTGATGTCTGTGATGATCATGGTAATTAAATACGTGTGTGTGATCAGTGGGGCGAAGGTGAAGAGCTGAATGTGAAGCCCACTGATCTAGAAGGGCCCGTAGATCCCCTGCGTCTAGCACAGTGTCTAGGTCAGGTTTTCCCTTTGATAAGATAAAGAAGCGTCTGTATGCGCAAGGTAAAGATGAAAAATATATAGTTGTAACAGCAATATTCCAACACTTCATGAACAACTCCTTCTGCGATATGATCACCAAAGGATGGTTAGTTATTTATATGGATGACCTCCTTATCTTCTCCCCAGACAACGTGACCCACACTGAATGCACTTGCCATGTCCTCCAACGGATGACGGAACTCAACCTCCATCTTAAGCTAGAAAAATGTCAATTTGCTGTTCCTGAAGTTGAATACCTCAGCATGATTGTCAAAGAGGGACAACTTGCTGTGGACCTGGTTAAGCTAGATGGGATCGCCAAGTGGCCTATGTCACAGAAAGTCAAAGATGTCCACTCCTTCTTAGGATTCCCTAACTTCTACAGACGTTTTATCCCAGGATACTCCAATATTGCCTGGCCACTCATTGACCTCATCAAGAAAACTATGCCTTGGGTGTGGACCTCCCCCCAACAAACTGCCTTCAAGCAACTCAAGGAGTTGTTCCTCCGTAAGCCTGTCCTTTTTATGCCAGATATCTCCCAACCTTTGCCATGGCCATCAACGCTTCCAAATACGCATTGGGTGGTATTTTGTTACAAACCGATGTGAACAGGGATTGGCACCTTTGTTCTTACTTATCGCAATCTTTTTCCTCTTCAGAACACAACTATGATATCCACGACCGGGAGCTCTTGGCCATTATACATGGTTTCAAAGCCTGGAGGCAATACCTCCATGGCTCTTCCTTCCCTGTCACAGTCTTCTCCAACCACAAGAACCTAACGTATTTCTGTTGCCCCCAAGACCTCTGTTACGATTCATCATGCCGGGCATGTCCCTTCATATCCTTTTCTTTCTCTTACCCTCTTCCGTGCGTACACTCACTACTTCGCCCTTCTCCGATTGCCCGCGCCAACCCTTTACCCTTGTCCCTCGGCTTTCCAAGGTATCTCACATGTATGTCATCCTACTTACGTGTTCTTTATGCACTTATCTCCCTCGTGCTGCCTTATTGCACACGTGCTTCCCCTTCTTATGCCGCATACACTGGCACGTTCGTGTTTCATTCACATGCGTGGGTTCTATCACATTCTCTCTTGTTCTTTCACATTCTATTGCCGCTTCCCACGCCGGCCCTTAACCCATACCCTTGACCCTGTGACATTACTGTCACACTGTCACTCTTCACTATATATACCAGTCGATCTGGCCTTATGCCTTTCCCTTAACCTTGACCTCCCTGTGGCTCCGCCTACTTGTAGTGTTCCCGAAGTGAATACATGTCATTGTTGCCCCTTGTTCCACACCTCTACGAGTCTTGATCGACTCTTGAGTGATCCTCGACACTTGAGGCACCTCCCTCAAGCGTACTTACCTCACCTGCGACTTTAGGCCGCACCACCGCTGTTGGTCTACCTGACGGTTGACACCATCGACCCCACTTAGGCGGACATTGCAGGGCTACGTGCGACTCTACCTGGGCCACACGTAACAACCTCAACCGCCAGCAAGCCTGCTGGCTTCTTGACCTTGTCAACCATGACTACTCTATCATCCATATCCCAGATACACAACTCGCTGGACCTGATGCTCTCTCTCGCCACCCTGATCTCCTCCCCCACGCTGACTCTGATAACATTGGTGTCACCCTCCTTCCCGACGCCCTTTTTGTTTGCCTCATCAACTCCGCCCTTTCCAACCACATCGTCTCCACCTCCACATCTGATGACCTCGTTCTCCACAAATTACAGGAAATCAACAGATCCCTACCCCCTGCCTTTTGCTCTTGCCTCTCTGACTGGCAATATCATGACGGTGTCCTCCAGTACCAGGGATGCATCTACGTCCCTCCCGACCATGACCTTTGCCATGCTATCATCCAATACTCCCATGATCATGATTCTGCCAGCCACCCTGGCTACCTTAAAACCCACCAACTCATTGCTTCTGAATTCTGGTGGCCTGGCCTCACTATGTTCATTCGCTCTTACATTGATGGTTGTGCCACGTGCCAACACAACAAGGCGAACACTCACCCTACATCCCCCCCTCTTGTTGTTACGACTGACCCTTGTGGGGTCAGCTGTAGCCCTTATAAGGTATCCCGTAGGTCGATGGGAATGAGGTCAATTGTCGGTGATGGTGATGACAGTGAGGCGACTGGGGAGTCACGATACAAGGAGTACGCTTGGGTGAAGATACCCAGGTGTCAAGTGTTCACTCTAGAGCTGAACGAGTCTCGTAGAGGTGTGGGCTAGGGAAATGCAAGTCTATTGGACACTAGGGAGACTAGGTGTACAATAAGGGAAGACAAGTGTGGGGAACTACATAGGCCAGGTCAACTGGTATATATAGTGAAGAGTGACAGTGTGACCATAACGTCACAGGGTCAAGGGTATGGGTTAAGGGCCGGCGTGGGAAGCGGCAATAGAATGTGAAAGAACAAGGTGGAATGTGATAGAACCCACGTATGAGAGTGAAACACAACATGCCGGTGCATGCAGCATAAGAAGGTGAAACACGTGTGTGATAAGGCAGCACGAGGGAGATAAGTGTAAAGGGGTTGGCGTGGGCAACCAGAGAAGAGTGGAAGAGTGAGCATACGCGCAGGAGAGCACAAGAGAAAAGGAAAAGAAAAGGAAAAGACATGCCCAGCACGATGAATCGTAACACTTGTCCCTATTCCTTCCTCCTGCTCCCGCCCCTTTCAACATGTCTCCTGCGATCTGATCACTAACCTCCCACTGTCCGGGGGGTTTGATTCCTTATTGGTTGTGGTGGACCATGGTCTTACTAAGGGGGTAATTCTGTGCTCTACGAAGAAAACTATCACCGCCGAAGGGATAGCAGCACTCTTTTACCACAAAGTCTACCTCCACTTCGGTCTCTACAATAAAATCATCTCTGACTGGGGACCACAATTTGCCTCCACCTTTGCCAAAGAACTCGGTTACCTCCTAAATTATGATCTCTCCCTCTCGACCACATACCACCCCCAGACTGACGGTGAAACCGAACGCATCAACCAAGAAGTCGAAACCTATCTCCATATCTATTGCGGAGATCACCCCTCCACTTGGTTTGAACATATATCTCACACTGAATTCACACACAATCACTGCCCCCATTCTGTCACTGGCAAATCCCAGTTTTATCTCATTATGGGGTATGAACCCCGTGCCCTGCCTTCGGTCATCGCCGAAACCAACATCCCTGCTATTGAATCCTGCCTCAAAATGTTGACTGCACTCCGAGACGAAGCCCTTGCATCCCATGAGCTTGTGCATCAAGTCATGGCGTCCAGGTCTAAGTCAAAATTCATACCTTTCAAGAAAGGAGAATGAGTTTGGCTGGAGGCCAGGAATCTTAGAAGATCCATCCAAGATCCAAAGTTCATTGCAAAACGTGAAGGCCCCTTCATTATCTCCAATGTCATTTCCCCTGTCTTCTATCACCTCTAACTTCCACGAATGTGGAAAATTCACAACACGTTCCATGCTTTGTTGTTATTGTCCTATTGCGAAAATGATGTTCATGGCCTGAACTTCCCTACACCACCTCTGGATCTTGTCGAAGGGCAAGAAGAATACGAAATCAAACGAATCATACAGCATTGAGGAATGCCGTCAGCCCGTCAATACCTAATCTGATGGAAAGTGTTATGCGTGGCCGTGGGTATGGTCACGCGTAGACCTACTAATGCCTAGTAGGGTCGAGGGGTTCAGTCGTTCATGTCGACGACGACGTAGTACCAGCCATGGGGATGCTGGGTCGATAGTACTGTCAAGGGTGTTGACGGGTCGTAGGGGTAAACCGCTGTCTAGCTTGACAAGCGGGTCAAGGGTTCAAGGGTAAAGACACACAAGGGTGGTGGGGCCGAGTGCGAAGCATTCACTTAATAGTAGAACAAAGACTGAGGAGTAAGGATGATAGATTGCTAGCACTAACTAGGCGACAAGCCGTAGGTAGAACTAAGCTAAGGAGAAAAGGAGACGACCCTGTTGAAGGGTTTATATAGTAAAGTGAAGGCGTGACAGTTATGTGTCACAGTGGTTAAGGGCCAATGTGGGAAGCGGCATTAGAAATGGAAAGCCAATGGCAAAACCATGTATGGGAAGGAAACGTTAAGGGCCAGTGCATACGGCGTGAGAAGAGTGGAATGTAAAGAGTACCTGCGCGGTGGAGGAATAAGCACGCTTACGAGATGAGTGGAATGTTGTAGAATCGACATAGAAGAAACGAGGTAAAGCATGAGAAACGAAAAGTATTAGTCCGATATTGATAGAAAGGAAAAAGCGTTCGTCCTGTGAGCGAATCGTAACATTACCCCCTTAGTATCCCAAAGCTACGGCGAGGAATCCTTACAAGTCCTGAAAAGCGGGTCCCGGGGAGCCGGTGATATTGGTGTAACCAACATCGTCTAGTTCATCTCCATCCTCATAAGGAGATGGGGCACGAAGTGAGGAGGGCACAGGATGGTAAGATTGTTGGGAGGAGGAAGAGGATTGACGAGAGGTGCGGCGAGGAGTGGCTCGACGGACAATTTGTCCATTGCGGAATGCGGCTTGGGGGCGACGTGGCGTAGACGTAGATGAGGACTGAGCGTGGGGAGAGGTGAGGCGAGAGGCGAGGGGGCAAGAGGATCCTGGGCAATGGGCAAGAGAATGGCCCGGTGCTTGTCTACGGCATCCAGTACAGACGTATTGTCTGCAGGATAGTTGAGTATGTCCGAGACAATGGCACTGGAAGCACCGTTGGTTGAAACGAGGATGGCCAGGATAGACGCGATCTCGGCCATTTCGACCAGTCCTCCAGTCGTTGAGGGTTTGCTGATGGATAGGCGATCCATCCCTGAGGACTTCATTTCCAAGTCCTCGATCAGCGGCGGCTAGGTCTCGGAAATGGTTATCAACGTCGAGAAGAAAGGAATCATAACCCATTTGGAAGGCATGAGAATACGACTGGTAGTGCGCGTGGTAGATAAAGTCCTGCATAGTCCTGCCAAGCATAGTGTGAGGGAAGACCGGGCCAGAGCCGGAGACAAAGGTGGCGATGTGGTTCAACTGCATCGTGGATTTGAACCAGGTGAAGATGGGCGAACCATTGGAAGAATAAACACTAATAGGGACCCGAAGGCGGTCATCAGACATGAGAGAATGAAAACGAACATAATGCTCATCGGTAAACCGTTCCTCCCAGATCCTGCCGGTGTGGCGGTGGTTGGAGACATCTAGCGGGACCTGAGAGTCCCAACCCGAATGGGTGACGAGGGAGTCCGAGCTGGGTGCATGGACGAGCTGGGGGCAGTGGACGCCTAGAAACGAGGGTGGTCCGGGAGAAGGTTCCCGATGGGGCGGAGGCATAAACGTTGGCAAGGATTGGATCCTGCCTGAGACGGGGGAGACGTGGGATTGGGGAATATTGCCAACAAGAGTGGCGAAGTTGACAGGCTGAGGGGCAGCGGGGCAAGTAGGAGAGACCCTTGCGGGGTCGGCAGAGGGAAGACGGACCATGTCTA